>OZ038490.1:124251689-124374189 GCA_964036315.1 Acanthosepion esculentum
ATTTGTGTGTTTGGAATTTTCGTTTTTTTTATATATTAGATTATGTTATTTTTATATGTATATTTCTGTTTTAATGTCCTTTCTTTCCCTATTGTTTGTTTCTCTGTTCTATTATACCATTTTTATCTATGTATATTTGCCCGTATAAGTTATATGTTAATATTTTAATAAGTGATTAGAATTCGTTTAATAACAATTTCAACCTTGAATATTTCTTGGTTGTTGTATCGGACTGTCTAGGTCAATGTATGTGGGTGTGTGTACATGTCTTTATTGGTGTCTATGTGTATAATAACTTCTATGCACATTTAATTGTGTATGTATGTGTATGTTCTGGGTTTTCTTTTTTGTAAAGGGTCGGGGTTTTTTTTGTGCGTGTGTATATATCTAAATATGTCTGGGTGCTTATGTATTATAATCTGAGTGTGTATGTATTGTCTTTCGCAAGATGTCACAACCCCATCCCTACACGTGACATTCAAATGTATCATTGTTGTTCATGAAGTTAAGAGCAGTCGATCTTAACGTCTATTTCAACGTAATTCCAATAAAAACAAAATAAATAGAATAACATGTATTTCTTCTTTTTTCCTCAGTAATTTTATAATTTTAAACTTAATAGAGATTAAATTTAGATTTTAGAATGGGTATTCATTTATTTTTAATTTTAATTTCAAATTTTATCATTTAATTTAATACTTATTAGTTAGAATATATTCTATTTTAGTATAACCCCAATTTTAAAGCATTTAATAGCTATTATAACCTTACTTCATTGTCAAGTTTTTTGAATTCTCGTATACTTGTATTTTCATTGGTCATTCCAGCATATGTAACAGCGTTTCCCCTGGTGAGGGGTGGTTAATTAATTTGACCCTTTTAAAACCATTTATTCTACATTCAGCACCATCACTTGATAAGACACCAGAGGTGTTGAAAGAAAATGGCTATTTTTGTAGTGATTTTATAACATATTTATGTTATAATTTTTAAATAAATAATTATATATATATATATATATATATATATATATATATATATATATATATATACACACACACACACACATAGTGTGATGAGTAAATTGTTGACATTTTATATTTTTAATTTTGTGCATGTGCATTGTTTGTTTTTGATTTTGCTGACTGCACAGTATAATAGGGTCAGTCGGGCACTATCTGTGAGAAAAAGAGCAGTATGACATAATTCACTCCGATATTTAAATATATATTACACTTTATTTTCCATATTTTTGCTACATACGTTTCAGTTCTTGCAATCTTCATCAGGTGAAGAGTGGTTATTTCTACATATTATATAATTCCTTATAATATGGTTTAAATAACTACTCTTCACCTGATGAAGAACACAAAACATGAAACGTATGTAAAAAAATATGGAAAATAAAGTATAATATATATTTAAAAAATCCACATTATAACCTATATATATATATATATGTGTGTGTGTGTGTGTGTGTTTGTAAAGTTTAAAAAGTTAACAAATAATCCACTATTGACCAACATATAAAAATAGGTATAGGGATACAAAATATGATTATCTTCCTTTGGCTGAGATGAAATCATGTGGATCACATGATTGCTGTTTATTGACATCAGTTCATAGAGTGATAAAAGTGGCTAGTCCATTAGATAACTACCTGGAGTCAAGATACGTGAGTTGTTCATTTTGCTCTAGCTTCTGCTTGGACCACCTGGCTGCCACATCGAGCGGCTTACAATCCCATCACCATTTCCCTATGAAAATATATCTTCAAAAGATATAGAAACTACCTCTTGCAGGCTTGCAGTCCTTCTGTTTCCCATTCGATAGGAATATGTCCTCACTAGTGACACAGCAGATAAATTTGGTCCATGCAAATCTGGAATCGTAAATATGGCTTCCCCAGAAACACAGAAGAATCTCCAACAGCTCTAGTTCCCCCTTGGGAATTATTACAAGTAAAACTCTTTTCATCCTCTTTTCACATGTTTTGTTGTTGCATATATAGCTTAATAGTTTCTCTGTGTGGGACACATGTAAATAAGTGTATATAATTTTGTGTATGGCTTAACTGTATAAAACTCTCTCTGAGAACAAAGCATGTTTGTTATTCCTTTTCTTTCAGCTATTCTATTCTGTCAGTGAAATAAGGTGTTATTATATCATGGATATAATAATTCCCATAATCGGTAGAAATACAAATGTGGGAATATTCATTTCTTCCATCCAAACACATTATAGTGCTGATTTGATCAGTATTTCTGATAATATTTGATGAATAACAAAATCAGTTGTGTTTTCATTTCTTTCTTGAGCAGTATTTTAGAGCATTTTCTCATTTCAAATTATTAAAGCCTTTAGTTTAAATTTTAAAGAAACTTTGATGTAATATTAATTAAATTTTTACATAAAAATTTTTATTTGCATCTATTCAAAAAACTTACAATGTTTTTATTAAGTCTCTTAGAATATTCTTGCTTTCAAAATCATTTCATGTAGTCACTTTTGAATCGTATCTCCTGACATTGGAGAAATTTTACAAACTGACAAAAAAAATCTAATGGATTTTTAGGACCTACCCAGGGTTACATCAACATGATCAATGAAAAATATTTTGAAAAAAAATTGAAATTAATTTCACACTGAAACAATCTGATTGTCAGATACTTTATTTACGCACTTAGCATACTGCGCCTACAAACATACGAACTGGATTTATTCAAAGGAACTTCATTCGGTCATCACCGGTCTTTCAGCGCCATGTTTTTTTTTGTTTTTTTTAAATTTTATTTACTCCGGACTTGAAATAAATTTTCATGATCTTTATGCAATTATTATATACATATTCTATTTTAAATGAGATATATTTGTTAAATAAATTCTTAATTATTACATGTGAAAAAAGTGTTAACACTAATTTAAAGTTTATAAAAAAAACTGAAATTTTATTTTCTGCAGAAAAATGACTATTTCGTTGGACAATCTTATTTGCTTTTCTATTATTTTTTTTCAGAAGTACATCAGAAAATTGGGACTGAAATGATTTTCCATATTTTAAAAAAGATTTCAATTTCAGTCTGATAATTAAAATAAGAGTTAAAAAAAGACTTAGTTTTTTTTATTTAATGAAAAGTTATATATTGAATTAAAGTAAACATTTTTTTAAGAGTTCGATAAAAAAGAAATGGTAGCATTGCTGTTTTTTATATAGCATTATTAAAATAAATGCTCATGTAAATTATAAAGAAAAAGATATTAGCAAAAAAAAAAATGTTTACTTTTTCTTACTTAAGTTTTGGGTTTCCGTTTACTCGAATGGGACGCCTCCCACTTTGTTTGATATTTTGCTGCTACCACAGCAAAAAAAAACATTAACTCTTCCAGTCTTCCCACATTCGCTACATTACAAGTTCCTGCGTAAATGTCTTTGTAGTTTTCTTTTTAGAACATAAAATAAGAAGCCCTTTAAGATTTTTTTTAGTAATGTCATTTTCACATTTGACTGCTCTTAAAAATAAACATTGATAAAAAGTTTCAAAGTTATCTGTAACCAGTTTTTTCAAATTATTTCATTTTTTACACTAACACACTCACTAGTCAAACAGCAATGATATGATGTTCTGTTGTATAAAATTAAAATGAGTGTTTAAATGAATTATTGCTGTACTGTCCGAACATGTAGTTTCAATTATTCTTTAAAAAAAAAAAAAAATACAATAACAATCCCAAATTTTTCCATTTCCACTTTTGTCTCAGTTTCTCTGTTTCATTTTAAATACTAACAAAAATTCTTAATAATGACATGCTACTATTTTATGAAGAATAACATTATTTTATAATAAAAAGTCGAAATAGTGCTGATTTATTTCATATCGTTGCTGTCAAATCTTTTTAGTTTTTATTAAAAAATCGTTGTTTGGGCCGCTGTTCTGCAACTCCTACTTTTTCTCTAACTGTTCCTCTTACCATTACTCTTCCTTCCCCTTCGTTGTTGTCTCGTCTGTCAAAAAAGCGATTGCTTCACTGTCAGGAAAAAAATCGACTCTTGTTTAATCAGATTTATGTGCCACTCCTGCCAGTCATGAGCTTCGTCCAAAGGAATCGTTGAAGTATCAGCTTAAATCCGTTGCAGACGAAACCTCCACTCGACATACGGACGGTATTTATTACAATTCAGTAGGTATGTAGTAGACTGATATTCACTTTTCTTCCTTAAACAACATGGATGGGAGTGAGGCTTTCTTGAAACCATTTCTTTTACTGTCCGTTCATTCACGGGGGTCATGATCACATTCTGTATTTCCTGTTTCAATCTTAACATCTATTTTCTTCCTACTTGATTGGAGTGTCTCTATATAGGATTGTCAATGTTTTTTAAGATTTGTAATTCTCTTTCGTCCTTTCCTATTGTCAACTTTAGAAACTGATTTTCTTTATAAAAAGACGTTTTACTTTTTAATAAATAACGTGGGATCTTTATTCCTAACCCGTAGAGTTCATCCTTTTTTCTTTGCAATTTCATCCATTATTGTATTTTTAAATTAACATGTGAAATATGTTTCTATGCATGGTAACTGAGTTAGTAAACTAAATTAAGAAATCCCTATAAGCCTGTTTTATTGATAGGGATGGTTAAAAAAAAAAACATTAAAACACGAGTGACCAATTCACTCGTCAGAAAAATGTATGTATTGTAGTATTTCGAATCTGAAATGAAAGTTGACGAGGTCACAAATCGACAGTCAAAAAAGAGTAGCCACATGATGTGTAAACGAGGACGTCCCTTTCGATAATATGTTTAGTTTCCGCGTGTTATTTTCATGGCAATTTGAATTAATCGAAAGATTTTTTTTGGTTCGTTTTAAGATATTAACATTTAAGCTCTCTAAGCTTCAAATATCCATTTACCCCCCTACCATAAAGCATTGAAATCATCTCTTTAATACTAAAAGTAAAACTAATGAGCATCCGTAGTTGAAAATGGGTCAGTGCAAGAAGTATTTGGTGATTCTGCGAGGATTCTTCATGTCCAACACTGAAAACTATTCAGAAATGATGACGACATAAAACTCAAATTTGTTTACTTGACTTTCACACAAGACAAGGCTTTGTGTGTTTTGAGATTGACTTTTTGTATTTAGTTACTTGGTTTCACTTTCTTTAAATTGGAAAATAATTTGAATTCAGAGTAACGTTTCTCATTTGAACTTTAATGCATTTATTTATTTTTTCACTATCTCCTTAGATAATGTAGAAACTTAACCTGACTCACAACAACTGTCTCAAAACTATTTCACGTTTTTAATACTCAATCTTGTCAATTATTAACTGATAAAAAAAATAGCAATTGTAGTCATAGTCACCGTGGCCGTTGTAGTGCGACGTAACAACACCTGATTACCCTGCATTTTTCGACGATCATCATTTCTAAAATCGGATGAAAAGTTAAGCCTCTTAGAACAACAAATAACTGCAACAAATTTAAACATTGTTCTCAACGAAAATTAATATATGGATAATGCGGGCTGGGACAGATATATTAACTTAACCGAATTCTTCTTGGCACCATTTAAAAAAAGGGGAGGTGAATGTAAGGATTGACAATGTGAAATGGTTTCTCTACTGATCATAAAATCTGAAAAGATAAATTTAACACACATTAAGCATGTAACACTGAATAAATATTACGGAACTCTGGTTTTAATTTTGAACTTCTTTAACGTGTTAAGAAAAGAGATTGGAGAAGTTTACAAAAAGAATGTCATTGAATTTGTCGAGTTCAAGGCCAGATCTTGGCATCCTAAATATCACATAGCTGCTTTAAGAGATACTTTTTATCTGAAATAACTTGTAAAAAAAATCTTTAACGAAACGAAAATCCTACTTAAATGTCATTTGTTTTTCTTCAGAAATATTTCGTAAATCCTGTTTGTTTACGATTCATTCATTGAGGTTTTTGATTGGAACTTTTTATCGCACCGTTTCATGAAAGCAAGAAGATTCCTAATAAATGAAAAATAATTTCCTTCCAAGTTTATTAATCTATTTTCTCGTAGGACTTTTTTTTCCGAGGAACAAACAAAAATATCTCATGAAATTATTTCCAATGAAATTATTAGCAGTTTTTAATGCTAAAAATTTAGAAACTGGCAAAATTTCAGCTTACAACATATACACATTTTATTGAATTTTATGTTTAAAATCTAAATAGAAGCCCGACCCTTGAGTTAAGGAAGGTGAAACTATTTGTATTTTGGAAAATGCTTTTTTTTTTTACTAGTCTTTTTTTAAGCATCCCATTTGATTTTCTTCCTGGTGGGCGGAGTTGTCTCCCCACTTCCCAGGCTTATTTTCTTTGCTTTTTTAGTTTTTCTTAGAAAAATTAATTTCTCACTGCTGAAATAGATTTGAATCTTTAGTTGTGGCCTTTTTTATTTTAATAATTGATATGATAATTCATCTTTTGTTACACCGAGTGGGAATTGGTCGATTAAGTAAAATGATAAAATAAAACTGACAAAATTTTGTTTTAAAACAAATAACAAGACAAGGATAAGTGCGAATAGAAAACTTTCGATTGAGAAGAACAAGTCTTAATAATTTTTTTAGGTCATACAAAGCAGCAATCGTTATTTTATTTATTTTTAAGGTTCATGTCAGGAATAAAAAACAAATGATGAAGGCAGTGATATTTCTTTTGTGTCTCTTGTATTTTATCTTCATTGTGATTTATGACAAACAAAACAAGAGATCCGCCCTTTACTTAAAAAATCTTTTACCGGAAAGTTTTACATACTTTTTACTAGTGAGTGATGCGTGTTGACTTAATTTGTATTTTGATTTTTGACTCTCGTTCAACTAAGTTTTTTTTTTTTTGTTTTTTTTTTTTTTTAAATTTGTCAACATTTACAATCACTTTTTGCTATTTGACATTATGAAGTATATACACAAGTTACTATTCCGAAACAGGAAATTTGTATTATTTTAATAAAGTTGACCTTTTTCGTAAGAAGAAACTTTTCAAACATCGGACGCCATTTTGAAAAAAGTTACAACACAAAAAAAAAAAATTTCAAACAATTGTGTGCATTCATTAAATCATAAAACAAACCAATTAAAATTTTCAAAAAAATTTAATCTGCTCCATAAACCTATGCTATGCAGGATCCAAAAATATGTATGACGATGAAATCATTTTTGAAAATATTTTTGCTTTTCACCACATTTAATTTTGGGAGCTTGGCTAATGTTTTTATTTTATGCTTATTCTGAATTCTCGGTAATTTACTTCTTTTTTTTTTTTTTTTTAATTACTAACTATCCTATAAAGAAGTGTGTGTGTTTTATAAAAGTTGTGACCAATAAAAAATGGTTTGCAATTTGAAATAATTTTATTTTATTAAAGGGAAATATATTCAATCTTGATACTGAATTATTTTTATTTTTATGTAAAAAACATTGACTCTACACACCTTACATTATTATACTTCAACTTTCTCTTCATATCGATAATTGAATTACCCGATCGTATTATTACTGTTCAATAAATAACTCTACTGAAAATAACACTCGTCAATTCTTGGATGGTGAGTATTAAATTTACTCTCTAATTATAGAATTCCATCTTTAAATCAACACATTTACTTGGTTACACGTAAATTTGTGTAAACATAAGTTTTAAAGAACAAAAATCATGATGGATCCGGAGTTGAAATTAACTACAGCAGCAGTTGTAGTTTTAGAGGAGACTTTCTTTGCCATAACAACATCAGACATTTGGCCAAGACACACCCACTTTTCAAAAGTTGAACAACAAAAATTATTTAATTATTAATATGTCGGTAATAATTGTGACGCCTCGTGTCAGAATCTGTGCATATCGTCTCTATCACTGTTGATATCTTGAAATCAAGACTACTTTTTGTTAACTTTCCACGAAACGATTTTCTCTCGTTATTTATTTTTGCTATTGGTTGAAGGGGAGATACATTTGAAAAATATAGGTTAGCAAGCAAGCAAGCAAACCCACCAGTTTCTAACACTGTACTGGTCTTATTTAATTTTTACTCTCTAACCATGACCCACAAGCGTCAGAATAAAAAAAAAATAAATTAATTGATACTGACAGCATGAATTCGTTTCTTCAAAAGATTTTATTTTAACTAAATTTTTTTTTCTCGAAGAAAACGAAAAAGTTTACAGTTTTTTACATCGTGAACAAAATCATTCATGATAGTATTTATTAAATTTGGATATCGACGAAAACATTTTTGGTGGGGACAGGGTGTTCTCAACTGTTTTTACTACTTTTAAGTTTGTTTTGATGTCTGGATTCTTCGGTCTTTGCTCTAAGTTGTGTTCCTACCCTTCTACAATACAGTGTAAAAAAAAAAAAAAAAAAAAAAAAAAAAAAACTATGGTTTTAAAAATCAGTCAACTTCAGATATTATATTTTTTTAGTGTCTTATTTGGTAACGTTGTCGTTAGCCATCCATATGTTCTAGAACGGGAAATGTTAGTTATGTTATTCCGTATACCAAATAGTGAATTACCTCCCTTATACTTCTTTACCTCGACTCTGTCATAATTCCGTATTGATCGAGAAGTCTTAGAACTTTTAAAACAAAAATAACTAAAATAAAAGGTCCTCCCATCTTTTTTTTGAGTTGAAGTCTTGCATCTGAAACAAAACGAAAATAACATCCAAAATTCAACATAATCTAAATAAATTGTTTTATAAATTTCTAGGTACACCATCACTTTGTAAAAAGTGTGTGTGTGTGTGTGTGGGGGCTCCCCCGAAAACGCCATTTAAATAATTTAAATATCTTTGAAGTTAAATTGTGATTTTATTTGAAAGATAATAGTCTAATGTTAATCAGTAAAAAAAAAAAAAAACCTACGTCCTTAAACAAAAAGTTTAGACATTTTTAAAACCAATCCCAGTTCCGCCCACTTCGATTAGAAGAGAAATTAAAAACACTTGAAAATCTCCTAAAATTTATAGCGAAAACAAAAAAAAGATTTAAACTTATTGTAGCAATCAATTTCTACTCGTCTGCGAAACTTGTAACCAAGTCAACCGTCTTTTTCCTGCCTTTTTGTGTCGCTCTATTCTTTCCATTTGTATCTATCATTGACAGCCAACATTTGCATATGTGCAAAGATAATCTTACTCAAAGATCTAATTATTTTAAATATGTGACCCACAAAGTTGCCACTTTTCTCTCCATTGGACAGTTTACAGTGCAAGGCACGTTTGAATCTTTGCTTGTGCTGGAGGTAAGTTATTTTATTGAGTTTATTCCAGCATTGCAAAAAATACATGCAACTCTGGGCCTCTTTGCCCTTTGCAGTAGTTCACTACACTCCGCTCAATCTCATGATCACAGCAAAGGCAACCAGGAGGAGCCTCTTCTGCCACGTACTCTTTCAAGCGGGAGCAACATAAGTCTGCCTGATTTAGCGCTGGTTTGACCAGCTTTACATTCATTGTCAATGTATACTTGTTAACCAGTGAGCAAAGTGTTTCCAGCCACTGTCTTAGCAACATCTCACTGGCTGCTCTCATTCTTATGTGTGCCTTTCAAGTCAAAGAGTCTGATATCTAGGAATGAACACATGCAGAGTCAGGTGCAAGACCATAATCTGCCATTGGAGAACCAGATTGATGCCTTTTGTCAATGCATCAAATTCTGCTAAATTGATGTGCTTAGCATCTTCTGCCAGATGCAATTAATAAGCATTCTCAACTGTTCACTTCCAATGCCACTCCTGTGGCCAATGAATTGGCATCCACCTATACCTTAATTTCATGACCACTCACACATCAGTTCCCACCAACAGGATCCATTTCTTGTACCCTGGTTACTGTCTCAGCTAGTATGTGGCAGATGGAGGCATTTTAAATTATGTCATCCCATCCCTTGGACATTGCACTTGCTTGTCACTTGATATAGGCAGTTGCTATTCTTAACCAGTCATACATTGGGAAAGTTTCCCACAAGTCATCCACACAGAGGAAACATGCTTCGGTGAGTAATGACCTTTGGAAGGTCTAGGATTTTACTTCCTCACTTCCATTGTAGGGTACCATTTCTCCCCCACTCCCTTGACATACAGGCCCAATACTTTGGTCCCATCTTTCAGTCTGTTTTGGTCTTTGCTTGTAAATTTATAATTGGGTAGATGGTCCCTTACCTGAGTGGTAGAAACCAAAGCATCGTTGACAAATATGTTGTCTATATAGGCTGATGTGGCCCTTTTAATTGACACATTCTGGGACATGACTAAGTCTGTGATAACCCTCATAATAAGAGGTGCAACATTTAAGCCAAACCCTAATCACATAAGGCAATACCTTTTGCCCTTGATCAACACTGTTTGAAAGGAGCCACAATGCCTTGTCAGCATGTATTTGTAGGTAAGCTTTTCGCAACTCTAACAGGGATACATTCACTCCCTACTGCCACCATTCTCTCAACTTCTGGGGGCATACATCCATGTCAGCAGTGAACACTTCCACAAAATCATTCAATTCCCTGTAATCAAGCACTGACTGAACCTTGTGTTTGTTCACTTGAGCCACTGCCATCAATGGAATCAAGCCCTTGGGTGGACAGAGCTCACTTTCAGGATATGGCAGCAGCCATTCGTTGTCTAGCCACAGCTGCAGTTCTTTGTTGTGTTTGTTCTGGACAGCATCAGGTACTGTGTACTCCAACACACTCTTTTTCAGTCTTTCAGGTGTTTGACACTGGCCTATTTCCATGAGGCAGTCCAAACCTTCTTCTGGTGGTCGAATTTTGTACTAAAGTCAGGTTCATTGATGGAGATGGTGGCACACTGGGGCATATCTTCCTTGGGAAAGTGGACTTCTCCTGATTTAGTGATGCACATATCCCCAATCTCCTAGATAACATTGATCCCCAAAGCAGATCAAATTCTAGCAGTGTCCCATTCACAACTCTGACTTCAATGTTCACGGGTTGACCACGATCAACATGCAATTTGACTGTGCCATTCAACAATTTCCTATCAGCAACTTCACCTTTAGGCATCACCAAAGGTGGCATACAGATCTGTCCACCAACCAGCCAAGCCAAGCGCTGTAGCTCTGCCAAAAATTCATCAACAGGTTCCCCAGCATGAAGTTGCCTCATTAACTGGTCAAACACATTGAAGGAGTCTGTTGCATACACGGTTACAGGGCTTGCTTTATCTGCTTTACATCTGACATCTGCTGCTTACTTAGTTGCCGGTATACAGCGAGAGCCCTACCTCTCAATTGTAATGGCAGGATGCGCTCAATCCTCCTCATGTTGCACAGCTCACATACCAACTCAATTTTCTCAGTCAATTCCATGATTGGTAAATTGGTGCCAACACCACTAAATTCAGGGATCAATCTGATATCAAACACCTTTTCCACCATCTCATAGAAAAATTCAAAGTTGCTTTAAACTTATTGTAGCAATCAATTTCTTCTCTTGTCTGTGAATCTTGTAACCAATTCAACACAGCAGTAAACCATCTTTTCCCTGCATTTCTGTGTTGCTCCATTTTTTTTCTGTTTTTATCCATCATTGCTCATATGTCAAGGATAATCTCGCAAGAAAATATCTTACTCTGAGATTTAATTATTTTAAATATTTGACCTGCAAAGCCGCTATTTCTTTCTGTGTTGGACAGTTGACACTGTGAGGCATGTTCGAATCTTTGCTTGCACTGGAGGTAAGTTCTAGTGTTGCAAAAATTCCATGCAACCCTGGGCCTCTTTGCCCTTTGTAGTCGTTCACTACAAAATTATAAACACTTGTTTTGAAGAAACATAGTAAATTTAAGTATTAATTAGATTTTGTAAGGATATTACTGTTTGCAAAAGTATATTTTCCCAGCAGGGTATGTTATCACTTGTCAACATGTTCAATGGTCAAATAATTTTCTTAAACCCTGCTATTACTTTAAAAAAATCAGTACCATAAGTTGTCAAACATGACAACAGCTTAAATAAACAGCTACCACTGTGTTAAAAAATATTTCTGCAATATTTTAAACTTAAAGTAAATAATGTTTCAAATTGGATTAACTATACTTAGATTAATATTCCTCAAATAAAGTTTTAAAAAAAGTCTATTCTATTTTTGGAAGATTTTTTTTTTTTTTTTTTTTTATAACGAGAATTACATTGCAATGACAGAAGGCTAAAAATGGTGCTAAATTAAAAGATTTCAGAAATTACAAAACAAAAACTCCTTCCAATCAATTTAAATTAGATGTGAAATACAGCAAAATGTTTTGCTTATTGGGAATATTAAATCTAATCTATTAGCTTGAAATTAAAACTAAAATAAAAGCTTCAAGAATAAATTTTCATTTTTAAAAATTCATTTTAAACTTTAGGCATTGCAAATGTGTAGAGGTACCCATATTATATTTCTTTTATGTAAAAACTATGTATATGAAATAATGATTTTGACTAGTCTGAAGTTAGTATCTTCAGTTATACACTGTTGAAATTAGCTTCTGGCCAAATAGCACGCAAGACAGGAAACTAACAAACTTTGAATTGTCATAATTTTGTTGTTAATTGAACTACCAAGATACATTTGGTATCATTTTTTTAATGTTTTGTCAAGTCTATGACTATTAAATATTTTTAGTTATAGTGAAAGTAAAATTTTAGTTTTGGATACCTATTTTAACTGGAAGTACATAACAGAGGTGACTGATAAACAAGGGGAAGGTGAAAAGATTTTTCCTCCTAATATTACATATTATAACATGATTTATTATGCATGGTGTATTTTTTCTTCTCTACTTGCTCTCTTTTTATTAAGTTTCTCTTGTTTAACTATTTCTTTATTTCTAGATACACTCATTTTCAAATGAAATCTTGGTGAATGAATTGTTGGAGTTGTAAAATCTTTAATGCAATTTTGCATACTTTGTTGCTATTTAGCAACTCTATTTGTTTTAATGGAGCTTAATACACACTAGTGAAAGACTAAATTTATGAAAGACTTGCAAATGTAAGTCAAGAAAAGTTATTCTTATCAAGTTATTCTATTTGTTATGAAAGGAAGTAATAACTGTTGGGATTGAGAAAAGTAAAGTCTTTTCAAAATTGACTACTTCACTGATTTTTATATATATATATATATAAATAAAGAGAACCGGTTTGGTTGAAGGGTTTTTCATATATCATAAAAGTTCTGACCATTGATAATTAAATGAAGACTTATAACTTTTACCTTTTAGCTACTTTTCTATTTGACTGCAAGCTAAAGTATTCAAATTGTTGTCCATTAAATGACATTAGGATTCAATTTGATGAACATGCAGGACACTCCATGAAGTAATCATTTTTTAAATTTTTTTTTTATTAAGTATTCAACTGTTGTAGTAGAAACTTGAGTTGAAGTATTATTGTGTGCTGGATTTCCCTGAAGAAAAATCTTTGAACTCTCTAAATGAAATATCTGCAAGGGGGTGGAGGAGTTATGTTTTGGGTGGGGGGTTATTAGCAATGATTTGGTTGTTCTCTGGAGAATTGCTGATGGTGTCAATAGAGAAAGTCCTTTGCAAAAGTAAAAAGCCCTTCTAGAGTAGGCAATGTTTTTCTCCAGTAGTCAATGCTTGTGCCACAACTTGATTGTCTTTTCAGCAAACAGTATCTGGCTTTTATTTTCTTGCAACATCAACCACTGGTTAGCTTGTAGAATTTGTAGATGTACAGAAAGTTGCGCTCAGTTTGCACAATAATGGTAAATCAGTGCATATGCTATGCAGGGCTGCTTTTGCAGTTGATTTCCTCACTACGCTCTTCCTGAAATCCGAATCACAGCAGTGGTATGTGACTGACTTTTTATGTCTGGTTCTTCTCCACAGAAGAGTCTCTATCTCAACACATTCATTGCTGATTCCAACTGTCACTTCTGTACACTCATATGCTACACTTGTGCTTTTTTCCCCTCCTCTCTTTATTGCAAGAAGAAGAAAATATTTATTTGCAACAATATTTTACAGCAAATTCAGTAATTATACCAATAACAGTTCATAACTTTTACTTATAACATTAATTATTATTAACACAATTATTAAAATATGTACATAAAGGAGGAGAAGGGCTCCTTAAGTAGGTGAACTAACAAGAAGGGAGCTCCTTTATTCAAAAATAATTAATTTAATAAAATAATATGAAGTAAAATTATATACAGTGTATCTGAATTATAGTCAGTTACAAAATTAATTATGAAGTTTATTAATTGTATCAATTGTAGATCTATTATTATTATTATTATTGAGTTATTTGGATTCAATATCTTTTTGATGTATTTTAAGTTTCTTTTTAAATAAATGTTTGAAAGGGAAGTATTAATCGAGACAGGTAAAGTGTTCCACAGCTTAGCCACTAGATAGTGAACCGATCTCAAACTATATTGTAAAGTATTATTACACATCAAAAACAAGCCTCAACAAGTAGATATCTTTGATGGATATTGATGAACAGATAAACTAAGAGAGAAGTAGTTGTGAAAACAAGAGCAGGAGATTTTGTTAATAGACTCCTACATAAAAATTATTAATTTTAATGTAAATATATCTGAAAATCTCAATATTTTTGTATTTTGGGGGATAGACAGAGTTTAAGAAACCATGCCAGCAAGAAATAGCTCTAAATACTCTCTCCTGCTACCTAGAAATATTATCAATGTAGGAGGGAAAAGTTTGACCCTACACTATTATCCCGTATTGCAAAAAGACAGCGAATAAAGCATTCTAAAGGCATGCAAGAACATGTAAGGAAGCATGTTTCTTATTTTAAAGAATATACCACAAGTTGTTGCTAATTTTTTTTAAAGTTCTCTGTTATGGTATTTTAAACATATTTAACCCTCTGTATGCATCCTTTACCAATCCTAATCATACCATCAAAGGAAATGTTTGTGTATGGAGAATGAAAAATAATATAATTAGTTTTATTTATATCGAGTGATAATTTATTAACATCAAGCCACTTTGAGTTAAGTTTTGAATAGTGTTTTCATAGATTCTGATTCACAATAAATGTTAGTATCATCAGCAAATAAGTTAAATGTTAACCTTTTTGATACCTTTAGTTAATGAAGATGAGAAAAAGGGGGCCAAGGACTGACCCCTGCATTACACCACATGCAATCATATGGGAACTTGAATTAATATTGCCAATTGAAATATATTGATCTCTATCAAATAAGTATGATTTGAACCAATTAAGAACATTTCCTATTATGCCATAATGATAAAGTTTTGACAATAGGATTTCATGGTTGACTGTATCAAATGTTTTTTGAAGATCAATAAAGATCCCGCATCCAGTCTTTCCTCGATCTAATGCGGATCTTGTAGCCTCAGTCATGCTTATCAAAGCATGGTCAATAGTGTTTGGCTTGAAATCCAAATTGCAAAGAATAAATAAATTTGTGGTGGTTGAAGAAAGAATACACACGTATGTACATTAGTTTTTCAAATATTTTACTAAATACTGGTAGATGTGTGAAACTGATTCAAGTAATCTCTTTCCAGCTGACAATCTCTCTGTACAAGCAGCACCATGTTCAGAGGACGAACTCAGCTATACTCTCCTGTTGTGTTTTTTATGTCCAGCTGATCTTGCCAAAAAACTTTGTATATGTTCACCCACTCTTGTGAATTCTCCTAGCTCTGAGACCATATCTGTCTTAAATTAATTTCCTTTCCTTCACTTGTTTTGCATGCCAGATGTATACATGCTCACTTTGCCACACAAGGTAAGTCGTGACATGGAGATGGTGGTCGCCTTTGTAGGGTGCTTCTACGTAAAGGTGGACGGGCTCCACCCATCTCTTCTGCTTTTGTGCCCACTTGGTCTCCTTCATTATTGGCATCATAATCGTTTTCTCCAGCATCTGTTTCTGCTGGTTCTATATCTGGCTCTCTGCTGAAAAACAGTGGCAAATCTGAGTTGCTTTCAGATTATTTAGCACTGCTGTCATTTTCTGACGATGCAGATCTCAGACGCAGGTGGAGGTCTCTGATATGGTGTGGCTTTCCATTGATGAGAACTGAGTGTGGGCTAAAACCCCTGTAACTGTGTTCCTTTTTTGAATTGCGTCGAACATTGACCATGTAGGGTCTTTACCCATACTGCATTTCCTGCTCTGTAGATTCCAGGATCTGTGTGTTCAAGTTAGCTGGTGTTGAGGAAGCTGTTCTGTCATCATATTATACCAATATAACGCCTCCATAATGGAACATCCCGACTGAGCAGTGATACGCTTGATGGTGCGATGACATCTCTCTATGATGCCATTCTCTGATGGTTGATAGGCATACCGGAATCTAAGTCTGATGCCCCAGTTCTCAGCAAACCTCACAAATACTTTCCCACAGAATGTCACACCATTGTTGATGATCAGCTCAGCAGATGGGCCCCCTCTCACAGAATAGCAACTCCAGCTGTCGGATGATACTGGTAGCATGCTGATGTGGTAACTGTCACCAGATGGAAAGCCAACTAGGGCCACAGTCAATTAGAATCAGGTAATGCTGTCCTTCATAATGATTATGTCCATTCCCAATCTGCTCGAATTCTTGTACACGTCTAGCCCTCCAGCTTTCCAATGCACTAGTGCCGGGTCGATGGATCAGCACACTTCGCACTCTCCAGCCACCACCTGAACAGCTGCCTTTGAGACCTCAGGGTGGATCCATCGTACAAAGTACAAGGTGTGCTTCACATCAAGATGCCCACTCCATCGATGGATGGCTTGAATGTGGGGGTGATTCATGCTCTTCTATAGATGCAGCACATACTGGTTCTGTTTCTTTCCAAACCACACTCCGCCAATGTTGAGGCACTCTGGTAAGCTGGTTGGCTTGGTTTGCATGGGATTTGATGAGCTCTATGTTGATTGGCTATATTCCTCGACCAGTTCTTTGATTGGCTATATTCCTCGACCAGTTCTTTGATTGGCTATATTCCTCGACCAGTTCTTTGATTGGCTATATTCCTCGACCAGTTCTTTGATTGGCTATATTCCTCGACCAGTTCTTTGATTGGCTATATTCCTCGACCAGTTCTTTGATTGGCTATATTCCTCGACCAGTTCTTTGATTGACTATATTCCTCCACCAGTTCTTTGATTGGCTATATTCCTCGACCAGTTCTTTGATTGTACTGAGCCAATGTCTTAACATTTCTATCGCCGCGTTTGTGCACACTTGAGACTTTCCAGACTGTGTATCAGAAACCCATTGGTGCACACACGTTGAATCAGTCTACAGGTGAACCACAGTCACTCTCCATAATAGTGCCATCTTAATGCCTCAAGATTGCATTGAGTTCTGCCAGGTTGATATACTTATCTTCACATTCTGATCAGAACCAACAGGCATCTTCAACTATGGATTCACTGCTTTCTACAATGATGCCGGTAGCCAAAGAGCTTGCATCAACCCACATGGTAACTTTGCATCCATCAACACACCAATCACCTTGTGCTGGATCTTTCTATGCCAACCTGGTAATGATGTCTGTTAGCATCCAAGTCAGGTGGATCCTGCACTTCATTATCCCATCCAGTCTTTACAAAATTCACGTGCTGTTTTATGAATGCAGTTGTGGTGCGGAGCCAGCCACATAATGGAAAATGTCCAGCCTTCCCACACAGGGAGAAGATGCTCCAACAAGTGAGCACATTAGGTAATGGTGGCAGGTCACTCCCGCAACTCCATTGCAATTTGTCCCGCTCCTCCCAGACACATAATCCCAGCACACAGGTCATATTCTCTAAACGCTCTGGATCCTTACTGGTTAGTCTGAATTACTGAAGATATGCCATGGTGCATATACTCTCATTGACAAATATGTCATCAATATACGAGGACGTGGCCTTCTAGATGGTCTTGTCCTATGCAACTACAGCATTCACAATTGATTGCATGATCAGCAGTGCCATGTTGAGCCCAAAACCCAAACTGGTGAGGCAATATCTTTGTCCACCTATCTGCACTGTTTGAAAGGCCCACAACAATTTGTCAACATGGATTTGCAAATAGGCATGGCGACATCTGATCCTTCCTGTTACCACTCCCTCAATTTTTGCACGCAAACATCTGCATCATACTGATTGAGCTCTCGATATTCCATGACCAGGCAGAACTTCAGTTTGTTTTCCTGCAACACAGCCATTAGAGGTATCAGGCTGTTGGGGCCCCAAGTTCTTCCTCAGGATACGGAAGTAGCCAGTTGTTATCCATCCAGGTTTGTAGCTCATGAGTATACTCCTCTCTGAGCAGCTTTGGTACTGGATATTTGGTCGTCCGGTCCTTCAATGCAGATAATATCTGGTCACCATACCACTTCCAAGAAAACAATCCAGATCTTCTTATTCTGGTCATACTCCACATGGAAGTCAGGTTTGTTGATGGTGATACTTGGTCAAGTTGAGGAAAGCTCATACTCCCATTGCTGGACACACGTGCTCCTCCCAACTTCTTGATGATGTAAAATCCAAGCAGCAGGTCAAAACCAAGCAATTTTCCATCCACAACCAGAACCTCAACATCGATAGGGGGGTTGTTACTCATGTCAAGTTGAATAAGCTCTACCTCAGAGCATTTGAAGGTCCTTTCACCAACAGTGAGCACGTCCACTTCTTTCCTCTTCTAAAAGCGACAAAATGGTCTGCTTATGAGCGATCAAGAACAGCCTGTGTCTAGCAAGGCTAAACTCCTGATTCCATTAATGCTTACAGCAATTGTGTTTAGCACCTCTTTTGTATGGAGCTTGGGGAGTGGACTGGTGCTGAGGCCTATTCCCCTAGATCATTTCCTGGAAAATTGCAAACTACATGGCCTACCGCGTTGTACTTGTGACATCGCATCCGGTGTATCTGCCTTTCAGTATGCAGTTCTTTTGCAAAAGGATTGGGACCGTTGAAACAATAGCATGTTATGGAATCACGTGGATCCTCACCACATCCCGCTGTTTGCACTACCGCAACTGCCACTCTTCCAGTACTTCATCTTTCATAATTGCTCATGCTCGAGTCAATAGCTGGTCGATAGACAACTTGTCCATCTGAGTTGAAGTGCGAAAGAGATGTGTAACCCTCGCCTGAATACACATGCCAGGCCATGGTTGCTCATTCTGCTGAACAGGGCAGAAAGTTTTTGTAACTCCGCCAGATAGACATCCACCGATTCTCTGGGATGGAGCCATTGCTCAGCAACTTGGTCATAAGCCAAAAAGCCATCTGTAGCAAAAGCTGTGTACAGTGTGGATTTTATCTGGCTGAAATCCGTCCTGGGTATGATGTTAAACTGCATCCGAGTCCTGGGTAAGACGATAAACTACATTCAACAGCAAGGCCTCTGATCAGGAGGTTTTGAGGAGCGTGGAACCACCTCTTAATTGCTGATGTTCCCAGGTCCACCCTGACCCGGGGTGGTAGCACCTGTTAGGGTCCCAGCTATGGGAAAATAGTGAAATCCCAAAGTGTGTCCGCGTCCTGGGTATGACGATAAACTACATCCGCATACTGGGTATGACGATAAACTACGTCCAACCAAAAGGCCGTTGATCCGATCAATCAGCTGGTCATGTCATGCCCCATCACATCTAACCCATCCCAAAACAACTACAACTTACAATTAACTTTCCCTCCCAAACCCTACACTAAATATACTAACACCTTACCCCTAAAATGTGATGGGAAACAATGATGTTGCCAGCTATACGTTTTTGAAACGATGATGTTGCCAGCTATACATTTTTGAAACGATGATGTTGCCAGGGATACATTTTTTTGAAACGATGATGATGCCAGGGATACATTTTTTTGAAACGATGATGTTGCCAGGGATACATTTTTTTGAAACGATGATGTTGCCAGGGATACATTTTTTTGAAACGATGATGTTGCCAGGGATACATTTTTTTGAAACAATGAAGTTGCCAGCTATACGTTTTTGAAACAGTTGCCAGCTATACTTTTTTCAAACAATGATGTTGCCAGGGATGCTTTTTTTTTTTGAAACAATGATGTTGCCAGCTATACGTTTTTGAAACAGTTGCCAGCTATACATTTTTGAAACAATGATGTTGCCAACTATACGTTTTTGATATATCTAGTAAATACTGGATCTGGCATTAAATAACCCATAGTGGTTGATATGCCATAAAACCCCAAATAAACAAACAAACTGGCTGAAATCCTCTTTTTTCTTCCTCTCTCAGCTGCTGGTAGACAGCAAACACCCATCCATTAGCCTTAAAGGGACGACATTTAACGTGATACATTTTACAGACCAGCTCAGCCTTATCAATCCATTCAACCACACATGGTTCAGACGCAGAACCATCAAACTTGGAAATAAGTTTGAGATCAAACTTCTCCTCTTTCATTTTTGTCAAAATAGCTTGTGTGACACTGATTCAAGTAATCTCTTTCTAACTGACAGTCTTTCCGTAAAAGCAGCACCACGTTCAAAAGAAAAACTAACTATACTCTCTCGTGTTGTGATGTTTATGCCCAGCTGATCTCGCAAAAAAAAAAATTGCATATGTTCACCCACTCTCACGAATTCTCCTAGCTCTGAGACCATGCCTTTCTTAAATTAAGGTGTCAGGGCAGCCATATTTCTTTTTCCTTTCCTTCACTTGTTTTGCACACCAAATATATACATGCTCGCTTCCCTCATTATTTGCAGATGTGATCATATCTTCAGCTTCATCTGATACTCAAAATTGTTTTCTGTTGCCATATCACAACTACGTAATTCAAATACACTATTGTTCAGGGATCAGTCACCTTCAATGGCAGGATAAACTTTTTGTACAGCAAATGAAGTCACAGTTAAAGGTTAAATTTGGACAGACATTGCTTTGGTGCTACTTTCAACCAAATATCTCTGTGGTGCATCAGTGCCCTTCAGCTGAACTTCATAGGAATAAATTTTATTGATAGGTTAGTCAGGTTCAGGATACCATCCTTACATAGCTGGTAACTATTCTATTCCCTGCTGGGGGCATATGCACATTGAAAACACAAGCAGATACCTCATACCTCTTTGAAGGCTTTGAAGGTCCTATTGCAGAATGCAATGTCAATGTCAGTATTGAGTTTGTGTGAGGAACCTATTTCATAAAATACGTACTCTATCTGTTCTATGCAACGTCCTGGTGGATCAATGGTTGCCACATGGAAAAATGTGTTGGGCCACAGTTATTAGTCAGGTAGTGGATGCTGCCATCTCTAACCTGTGTCAATTTACATCTACTTCCAATTTCCCTCTCTGCCAATGGACATGTGCTAGATCAATAGTTTAACATTCTCCATAGGTCTTAACTAATGGCATCAGCTACTGTAGATAATAATAATGAAATAATTGTTTCATTTTGTTCAGAGATAATTGATGTATCTCCATTATCTGGCTTGTTCAATCTGTCATGGGTGACACCACATACCTTTGGTGCAGGTATAGCTTTCTTTTTGGCTCTGCCCTTGTCTGAATTGACTATACTAACACCTGCCAGATTTGACTCTTTGACCAACTTGGTGAATATGTTAAACCTCTTTTTTATTAACATTTTACTTGCTGTCTTGGTGTTCACTTTTGCTTTGCAGGTCAGGTTGTCAAAGAGCCAATGATTCACACATAGGAGAAACAACCCTCAAGTGGAGCACCTTGGCCTGTCATTGAAGAGCCAGGTTGATACCTTTTAATGTAACATTTAGCTTGGCTAAATTGATATGCTGTGTAACATTTACATGATGTAACTAACAAACATCTTCAATAACACACTCACTTGCTTCCAGCAAGACTGCAGTCACCCTACCTACCATCCATTCACACACTACTTTCTTCAGGCAGGATCTGCACCTTCTTCTTTTAACCATTACTATCTGGAATAGCTACAACAATGTAGACATGTAGGTATGCCTTCTTCAGATCTAGTATGGATATATTTGAGCTCTGTTGATGCAACTCTCAATTTGTCTGCAAAAATATCTGTGTTGACTATGAATGCATTAATGTTGCTATTAAGCTCTCAGAAGTCTATTGCTGGGCATAACTTTGCCTTATGCTGAACCACTACCATTAAAAGGATCTAAGCTTTGGAAGGTCCAAGTTTCTTCTCTTAACTTAAATGCTGGGGTAGACCACAAATGCAGTATTTGTCAAAAACAGTGAGAATTCATTTGAACTTTTTCACTGCACAGAGGTTACATACTAACTTGTTTTCTCAATCCATTTGATAATAGCCTGGTTAAAATTGGAGCCATTGAACTCTGGTTTTAGTTTTAGATCAAATTTATATACCATTAATCCAAAACCAGATGAAATGGCTTGTAGAAAATGTCCTCTGCAATAATACAAATCCTTGTAAGTAGTTACTGTTCTTCATCAGTAATCAACGTTCTTGTTACAATATAATTCATTCTTTACTATAATATCTTAAGTGACCTTGTACATATAAGTAAGGTACATGTTCAACCAAAATTTGATGATCCTGGGACAATTAGTTTTATTATAATTTTGTTGTTTTGCAAATAATGTTGCAATGCACTATATTTTTGTTTGCTTATATAAAGATTCACATTGGACACTGACTTGGTTTAATGGTTAGCATGCTTGTCTTGCTTGATCAATTACAGCTGAATAGTGAGTTCACTGAGTGCTCCATACTTTCGACCTTATGCCACAACTGAGCTATGCTTAGTAAATCATTATATAAAGGAGGCATAGTGGAGTAATAGATAGCGGCTCAGATTGAGGAATCAGTGAGCCATGTTCAAATTCGATTTGAATCCATTACATTCACTTACATATTAATACCCTTGGGAAAGGTATGAATCCTCCTCTTCTCCTCCCATCTATAGGTAAATAGCAGGACAGACCAGGTTCTATAGTCTTGGATGGCAGCTGGTCTACTGTAGAAAGAAATAGCAACCTACTGCAGGAAAAAAAATCTGCCTCGTCAGTCATTTATCGAAAGATACATGATTGCCTGAGCGTGTATCACATATGGCACATAACTGACTGAAAGATTCATACTTCTGTTATCAACAAATAAGAAGGCTGCTTTTTATTTTATTTTCTTTAAATTGAGTTTTTGGAATTCATTAAATTCTTTTACTCATTAAAGACTACACCCAGTCCAACATTGCATTTTCTGGTTGCACAAGTAAATAACTGATACTTACAATAATAAAATTATCAAGTGAATTTATTTACTTTTTTTTTTTTTTTTTTTTTTGCTGTCATAATTATTTGGTTTTATATTTGGCCATCTTTTGCGATAGAATTTTATTTTTATGGATCTTTTAATTGTTTATCTATTTTTAGCTTTTTACTGTTTACAATAGATGATTTCCTTCAACTTTTGTTTTATTTAAAATCTATATACACACCTATGCTATAATATAGTTAAACATCTGCAAAACTATTGAAAATGTTGTTGTCCATAAGGTTTCCTTACTAGCCGAATTACTCATGTCTTGTATGTCACACATTTTTTTTTTGTAAGAAAATGATGATCGGTTTTAAATCATTGTTAAAATTTGTGGAGAAAAATGATGCATTTCAATATTACTCAATAATTTTGCTGATGTAACCTCCATCTTCTGGCTTTCTCCTGTGTTTTGGAAAGGTGTCATTCCTGTGTTTAAATTTAATTTAAATCAAAGGGAAAAAACAGCTTGATCTGACCCCTTTGGTATGTATTTGATTTAATGCATTCATGAGCAGATTTTGTAGAAAAAAAAGTGGGGAGAGGGGGGTCAGAGAGTGCAGTGCGCCGTTTGCCGGCAAACCAGCTGTTCTTCGCCGTCAGTCGCCTCAAAGAAATGAATTGCGAGACTCCTTTTCTCAGACATTACACCAGGCAGTCGTGAAACAGACACCCAAATCAGACGCGCCTACCTCAACTGACTCTTCGTCCGCCAGTCAATTCACACGTCCAACTCTGTTGCACGAAGTCCACCGAATGACTTGCCGTCTGTCTATTGCTGGCGCCTCGCCTTTTTATGCTAGTCCGATGCTGCTGAAATTTGCATGTGTACTGGTATAATCTCGTTTTGGACAAGACTGGCATGCATAAATCGAGTCTTCGACAGCGGCCATGTTTCTTTTCGGCTTTATCGTACACGCCAGACACATTCTCACGTGTTTCATGTTCCGAGGTAATTCATCACAGATTTCAATATTGATATGACAGTTGAATTGTCACAACAAATATGTATTGTTAGGCACTACCCACTGATTGGTGATTTCTTGCTCAACTTGACGTCCATATTGTCTCATTTTGATCTTGCCAATGTGACCTCCATCTGGCTTTTTCATTCTATATTTTGGATAGGAGTCATTCCCTTGTTCAAATTTAATTTAAATCAAAGGGAAAAAACATTTTCAGTGTGTGTGTCGGGGGGGGGGATTATAACTGATTTATGCAAGACTGAGTTATGACTCCTAGATTTTCTATTTTGGGCTCTGAACCCCCCCCCCCCCTTGCTATTTTCTCACAATTTTACAATATTGATTTCGTTGAATTCAGAAAGAGCTTCTTAGATTAAATATATTCAATTTAATCTTTCATTTTGTATACTTGTATATTTAAACACTGGATAAGTAACAAAATTCATCTCCAAATTTTAGAAGATTCTTAGCTGGGGAGACAAATGTTAAAATAAAATTGTGGGACATTTAGAAAACTGAATGACCATTCCATCATCCTGAAGGATATCAATGGTATATTTTTGAAACCATTATATTCAGTGACGGATGATTTCAATGTTTGGTTATCATGGTAAGTTTGTACGGCTTTTAATAATTTTGTATTTCATTTTTTAGGAAATTTCAATATACTTTAATTTATTCCAACTATTGTTCTTATGATATTATTATGGACATAATGTTTTGGCCAAGTACTTTCTAGCCATCTTTAAATGATTGTCGTTTGGCTGAAATGATATATTCAATGTATAAAAAACACTTTGAGCTACCTTGTGTTTCTCTCTGCTGACTTCAACTAAAAGTTGAGATGATTATGGTTGTCAAAAATTTCGACTTTCCATAATTCTGCAATGGAACCCACTAAGCTGTTAAGCATCTCCCCGCTTCTCCACACTGTCAAGATAACTATCTTAAATATAGTAGGCAAAAAGAATATGTTCATTACTACTATCCAACAGATTTGCTCTTTGAATTCAAGCAGCTTCAATTCTCAATGTGGCTCAGCTTTGCCATGATTAGGAAGGCATGAGGATAATTTCTCAAGATTGATGACTTTAACCTGACTTCTCAATTAATTTTTTTTTTTATAGCCAGATATCTCGGATTTCCATAATGGCACTTAATGTGAGAAGCACTGATGATGTCCAGTTAACAGACTACATAATTTATATTGCTTTTGGGCACCAGAAACTTTTTTGTATTTATAATTCAATTACTGTTTTTATGTGCAAAAATTATAACTTCCCTTTCCATGTATTGCATAAGAAATGTCTTGTGTTATTAGATTTTAAAATATTTTTACTTAAACAATACAGGATGCGATGTTGCCACTTTATATTTTAAATTTTGCCACATACACGTTTGTGTTTGATTTTGTCAACTGCACAG
The DNA here is from genome assembly GCA_964036315.1 of Acanthosepion esculentum. Classification (NCBI taxonomy): domain Eukaryota; kingdom Metazoa; phylum Mollusca; class Cephalopoda; order Sepiida; family Sepiidae; genus Acanthosepion; species Acanthosepion esculentum. Next base: position 124,277,343 of record OZ038490.1, read on the forward strand.
TATAGTAGTGTCAGTTGGGCACTGTCTGTGAGAAAAAGAACACCATGGCACAATTCACCCCACCAGAAATTTGGAAGAAGCATGCTGTACTGCTTGGCATTCATGCCAGAAGCTTCAATATGAACATTTCAGAGTGTTTGGGTGTTAATCTGAAGACAATGCAGAAGATTTGAAAAGAAATTGTTGAGTATAATGGTGATTACAAAGGTGATTGAAAACATCACTAGTGATGGCAATGTTATGCTTCCATCTTCCCACAGGGCCTTGAGGAGGTAGTGTTGCCCTGGGTTAAGAGCATGTCTGCTGAAAGATGCTATGTCTGGCAACAGGACTCTGCACCATGCCACATAGGCAAGCGAAACCAGTCATAGCTGACAGACAACTTCTGCAACAACATCACTGCCTTACATCTGGCCACCTAACTCCTCAGATTGTACCCCCCTTGATTATTATGGGGCACAGTTGAGCGTAAGTGTTTCTCTCCTGTGCTCAAAAAAATATTCTGCTTTTATCAGCGAAAAACAACGGTTTCTGTTCACCAAGAGATTTTTTCTGATTGGTCACGCCATTCAGAGGAGGGAAGAAAATTAGCATAGATTCTAGTCATTGAAGTAGATTTTTGCTAACTACTTTTTGGTAATTTTTCTTCGGCAGATCACACACAAAACAAACTTTTTTACGCGGTAACTGATTATCTCTTTCACTACAATATCTCATTCTCTGATGAAGCTTTAACGGAAGTAAAACATGTTAGATTGATAAGCATTTCCTATAGTTTATTTATCTTAGCATCAGATTATATATAAGTTTATCTCAAATATTTACCATTGTCAGATTTTCATCTCTCATACACATGCGTATACATATACACACACAGTGCAATATGGGAAAAATGGAGGAAAGTTCAGATTTGGTAAAGACTGTTGTTTTTGTTTATATTTTTCATTAACTTTATCACTGAAAAAAAAAAATTAAATTCCAGTAAAATAAAATTTAATCTTGATTTCATTTTTTTTTTAATTCTTTCTTCTTTTTATTTTAAAAACTTCTGTTGGCAGCCTAGTTATAAATATTCTCATCTGAAATTAATTTACAGTGAGAGAGTAATTTGTTAGTAAATAAGGAAACTTATACCATGGGGCTTTCCTTTATTGTTTGCAAGCCATTTATTGCCAATTATCTTATGAAGAAAGCTCTATCCTGCATTAGTTTGACTATTAATTTTGTAAGAACACATATTTGACATAAATGTTTTGTAAACCTGGCCTCTTAGAAATACATAGTTTATTATGGAAGCTGTTTTATGTTTTTAGTTTGATTTTGATCTTGACAAAATTTTTACTGCTATTAATTTTTTGACTTTTATTGTTACTTTTTATCACCCCCCCACCTCATTTTCTTTTGTAATTAATGTTTTATATATTTACTCTGATTTTGTTTTTAAGTAACTTGGCTAGGAAATAAAGTAATGAAAATACTTCATCTAAGAAATTTATACAACGTAAGACTCTTACTAATATTATTGCTCCTACAACTAGGTAGTAGGCAAACGGTATAATACAGAAAATCAAATGAGATATAGCTATATGACAGGGGATTTGCCTACAGTTAGGTGGTTGGTCTCATCAGAGGATGCTTCTTTACTTTCTGTATGTAAAAATTCCAATGGTATTAAAATATATCTATAAAGTCAATATAATTAAAGGACAAAAGGAAAACCTTTCTTTATGAACATGTTTTGTCCGCTAGGAACTTTATCAAGCTAATTGTGGAGCTTTTATTTTGTAACTTGTATTTATATACAGAAGTAAAGTGGAGGAAATATATCATTTAGTTTTCAAATTTTAAATTTAAGAATACTTTAAAATATTCTTAAAGCTAGCTGTGTAAGGAAAGATAAACTATGATAGATGCTAAGTGATGTAATTTATTGCCTAATAAATGAATGTGAGTAAATGTAGTTGTTGAATTTTTATTTACTTATTTTTTCATGAAATTATTATATATTTCATTTTATTTTGTTTAATTATTTATTTTAAATATTTAAATATCTTTAGTTTATCATTTTCTTTTAATTTAAAAAAAAAATTATAGTCATGTGTGATGGCTTGGGAAAGGGATATTTCTTTTTAAAAAAGGAGATATTTGAAAAAATCCATGGCATAGTTAACATTTTGGCAAGGATCGATAATTGCATTCTCAAGAACTTTTCATCTCTTTTAATAAGTATGATGTTTAGCTGAAAAGTTCATAGGTTAACTAAGATATTCTCATGGAATGTGACCAAATGAGGTTTATTTTTCAATGTAGTCCTCCTTGGGGTCCACATATTTCTTCCACTGGTATTGCAATGATTGGATCACATTGGTGAAGAAGCTTTTATCCTGCTCGTCAAAGAAGCCATCCACAGCAGATTTGACAGCATCACTGTGATACTGGTTCCCAAGTAACAGATGATAGTAAAATAGAGCCAAGTTGATCAACTGGTTCAAATGACAGCCAATCACAGCAGCCATCAAAACCCAAGATTTGTGTGAATCTGATCCATTGGTTAGTAGAAGTTGTCCCAGGTGCCACCTTCCTCCCTGTAGTGAATCCAAAAATAAACAAATATATTAAAAACAGGATTCTTGTTTTAATTTCTCATCATGGTGTTAATTTCACCTTTCATTCTACTGTTGGATATCTTGAAGTTTTTGTATATACTGATGCAAGCAAATAATGTGAAACAATATGATCTCTGTATCTATTGTAGTAGGAAGCATTACATTCAAGCATCTTAGTGAGAATGAAAAAGTTAAACATGTATAGCCTAATCAATACCAATGATTAAAAACAAACACCTTTACAATGCATTTGAGGAAGTTCATAGCTACATGATGTATCTTGTCTAAAAATTTGGAGACTTTGCATTTAAGCATATTTTTTTTAAAGATTGAAATTATATCAATAATTATAAATATATTTAGTCGCTAAAATTTATGCAGTGAAGTTACCATAAAATGTATGAATTATTTTCTTTTTTGATCTTCATTGAAGCAATAATTATTTGTTTTAAATTGCCAAAGATTTTCAAAAAAAGTCATACTAAGAAATAAAGTTTACAAATGTATTGTTTACTGTTAACCCAATAAATATAATGGTCCAATATGAAATCTAACATGAATTCATAGACTTTGAACTGCACTTGTGTATGCTAATGATGTGAAACTTAATAATTAGATTGTATTATCCTGAAGGTATGTATCAGGAGTTTTTTTTCTCTGGTATTCAAGTCAAATGTCTGATCATTTAGTGTTTATAGTTTGTTTTTTTTTCCTTCTGGTCTTGATTCTCATAAGGAAGAGTTGCATTGAGGGTCATTTTTTTTATTATGCACTCTTGTAATTATTCAGTACAGTCTTACTTGCATCCTAGCTAACAAGACTGTAGATATGCTTGGCTGCTTTCTTGTGCAAAGTCTTTGCACATTTTTAGAAACTGTAATTCATAATTTTGGAGAAAGAATCCTTGTCCTTCAGGCCAATACTCCATTTATTTTTAACACAACAATACTTGCAAATATAATGATTTATTTAAATATTTGCCTTAATACAATTACATTTTAGAAAACTTTTGTGTGTGCAAAAGTTTCTAATAAAAAAATGTTTTCGATTGGGTACTCTGGCTATAGTTTCCAAAACAAGGTGGGAGGTTGATGGGAATTTTTGCATAGACCTAATATTTTGATTACCATTAACATTTCAGTTACTTTTCACTATATCATTGTGTTTTTGGAATCAATTTGACTTTTTTTGTTAATAATAGGAGTGACTTCCAGTTGTAAGCTATTAAGATATTTGTTTCATTTGCTCGAGTTGACCTTGATAACAATGTCCATTTTTGGCCAAATAGCCAATATGTCTGAATAAACATAACAATAAAAAAGCTAACAATGGTTTTTGTCTTTCTAACAATCTGTTTTTGATTTGTCTCATTGCAACTATCCTTAATACTCTATTTACTCTAACGACTTCTGCATTATAATTATCATTAATTTTTGCATTCTTTCCTTCACTCTCCCTTTCTTGTATTTGCTTTTTGTATAGTTTACTCTGATAACATTTAATATCTGTCAACTGGATACTACATCTCATTATGATTACCATATAATGCAAAATAAAAACTGGTACCCTAAACCTGACTGTTTAAGTTATGCTTATTATGCAGCCATGACAAAATATATTGCCTTGATTTGTTACATAGTGTGAATAAATATTAAAAAACTATCAGGGTATTTTAATAAAGCTACCTTGTAATTTTCATTTATTATTATTCCAATTATTTTGCCTAAAAACTGTAGAAATTTGATAAACTCTTGTTTTCTTTTCTTTTTAAGATATTCAAGTCAATATTTTTCAGAAGCTTATTGTTAATATTTCTTCATTTCTTAAAGTGTTACTTTTCTCTGCTAATAATACAGAAATAAGAGTTTTTTATATTTTGGACTTCTTTGCACATCATTTTGTTAATGCCCTCAGGCTTTTTTTTCTCTCACTCTCTTTCTCAGTGGATTTCTTTTTAAAATTGGGTTTCCTCTCAGTTTACTATCTATTTTACTCACAAAAATGTATCTGAAAATATTTTTTAATGTCTCCATGCCTCTGTTTCTGGATTAAATTATTTTTATAGAAAAATTTAACTACAATTTAAATAAAAAAGAGACAAAATTAAATTACCAAAACTTTAAATTATTCAGTTTGACACAAATTTCCATGGGGTTATAATATAAAGTTTATTTTAATTATTTTACCATAAACTATAGTGATGGTATTATTTGATTAGCTTGAGATTAATATAAAAAAAAGTGTTATTAACCTTGTTTAAGATAAGGTTGTTGTTGATATAAACTCAGTCTGTTTGAACTTTTATTCTCTCACTTGAGAAGTTGTAACAGTATTAAGTGTTTTTTTTTTTTTTTGTTTCTTTTTCAGATTTTCCATAAGTTCGTTTTCACTTTTGGTAAATTCTGTTTTTATTGTATTTCATGTGAAATTGCAATAAAATATTTAGGCAAAACAAATACAAAATAATTCAAATAAAACACACAATTTACCTGTTAAAAAAAAATTCCAACAAGCCTAGATATAATGATGGAACCTTGCAGTCCATAATTATCTTTGAGGTTCCACAAATTTTAGATCAGGAAACAGGTCAAGTTTTTGAGGTTGATATGTAATTCACTATATTTGTCTATTTTGGTAAGGACTTTGTTTTTCTTTTCAATTTGATAAGACTGTGGTTATATATCAGCCAGCTCCAGCTAATCTGTATCATTTACCAGAGATCTTCCTAGGAAACATTAATCTGAAAGTTGTGGACAAATTTCTGTACCTTGGAAGTACTTTGAATTGCCTTTGTTCTTCGGATAATGAGGTCACTGTCCATATCCAAAAAGCTACTCAGGCTTTTAAAAATTTGGAAGGTTATGTTTGAGTAGATAGTAATATTAAAGATAATACTAAAGTTTCTTATCCCTCAGCTTAGTTTCATCCTGGTTGCACAAAAGTAAATAAGAGTCATCAACATTGCTTATGTGCTATTCTCAAAATTCGTTTGATATCAAAGATACCAGACACTGAAGTTTTGGAACAGGCTGGCTGGCTGGTTTGCCTAGCATTTAAACCTAAATCTATAATTATAGGCTACATTGGACAAGTCATTTGATCAGGTTGATAAGCATATAACATAACTGTCATTTGGACAGATAAAAGGAGCTAAAAAGCCAAAAATTAAATCAAAAAGCATGTTTTAAGGATTCAATAAAATTGCAACTTTTAACCTTTATTACACTGGAGGCGAAAATTGTTACCGTAGAATTCTCTCCTTTTGCAGCTGTAGGTGCATTCTGTTGCCTTGAGACAGTTGCTATAAATAAACACTTGTCAACTGTTACTTCTGGTGTTTTAAGCTGGAAGTCATTTACAAATGCTTTGAAATGAGGCTAAACTTCCATTTTCCGACAACATTTGAACTTTTCTACATTCTACATGAGGTGTAACATTGATTAAACCCACATTAAATTTTTCATGGTTTTTTTTTTGTAAACAAAAATGGCTGCATTAACATCCAATGAAGCATTTATTCAGGAGTTTTTCTTTGATTTGGACTCCATTTTGAAGGCTTTACTCAAGTGCATATTGACAGTGAAGTGGTCAATGATGATAACCATGCTAGTGACGTGGAGGAAAGCAATGATGACCACTTGATACCAAGCAGTTATAATCATCCATGGCTGACTAATTTTATGGAAGCTACTGGCCCCATGGATGTACCTGATAACCTTTCTGAAGGTGAATTATTTTGTTTATTTATAAACGACGAAATAATAACTTTATTTGTCAACGAGACAAATAAATATGCTAGTCAGGCAAAAGAAAGACCAAACAAATGCTGGTGTCTACTAGTATGTAAACATGAGGAGGCACATTACTTTTTTGACAAAATGAAAGCCTTATTAGCCATTTTGCTTCTTATTCCACCCCAGTACTCCACAAGGAGTAATAAAAGTTAAAGTATGTTAAAATTGGTAATGTATTTATTAATGTATTTGTTTTTTTTCTATTCTTAATTTTGTTTCAATTTCTTTTTGTTTTCAACATCAAAACATGCATACGAAACGTAATGTTTTACACCAAAATGTTATTTTATTAGTATACAAAATATAAAATCTATACACAATACAAAGAAAATTATAACAATTTTAAAACAGTAGGTTCTCATGTTTTTTGCACCCTCAAAAAATGCAGTGGCAACAGTTCTAGAAAGAATTTGGCCTGCTAAAGGTTAATGCTACTAAATGATTAAAATGCAGAAAAGATAATTTACAGGGCATGAAAACCCTTTGAAGGAAACAGGAATAGTTGCACAAACATAACTAGGCACTGGTCCTGTTCAAACATTTATTTGCATGAAATTGCTAGATGGTGATCTGGAGGGATTACTAATTCTAATAATTATTGGGTAATAATTATTAGAATTCTCAAGAGTAGATTGAATGGTTAATGGAAAAATAAATGAGTTAATAATTATGTTTTAAACAATAAAATGAATTTAAGAATGGTTCCAAAGAGAATCAAACCCAGAAATAACTAGCTAAGATGCAATAAAATTGAGCCAAACCAAACTTTCCCCAACTTATCCACTTCTCTCTGATTGTTATTTGCTATGCGTGATACACACTTAAGTGATTGCATATCTTTTGATACATGACTGACGAGGCAGATTTTTCTTGCAGTAGGTTGCCATTTCTTTCTGCAGTTGACCAGTTGCCATCCAAGGTTACAGAACCTGGTCTATCCTGCTATTTACCCATAGCTGGGAGTAGAAGAACAGGATTCATGCACATAAGTGAATGTAATGGATTTGACTGGAATTTGAACTCAGCTCCCCGATTTCTTAATCCAAGCTGCTATCCATTACCCCACCATGAACAAGACCTAGGGGTTTGTGTAATTTAATATTTACTATCCAAGCAAAACATTTATATCCTTACAGAAAAGAGTGATACAAATTCTCTTAAACAAATAAGGCCATGTGATTTATGCCTAAATCACAAACTTTATATTAATACTATCCTCTCAAAGCACTATTATCCTTACAGTAAGTGAATGACTGAAAATTCTTAAACAATGAGAGCCATGTGTCTTATGAAAAGATTCCCTAAGATTAGGATGGTTTGAGGTGGAGAAATTAAATATATCAATATCAATTTTTTTTATATAAATGAAAGCTAGAGTTGGTCAGTTTGGCAATTTATGCTTTGTTATCGCTTTCCATTTTTTTTCCCTTGATACCACAGTTTTCGATTCAGTTTTTCAGTTAGTATTTTTGCTTTCTAAGGAAGCCATTCATTTTCTTGTGTAATGATAGCATTTCCAGTCGATATCTGATTTTGTTTGAGATTTATAAATTTTCAACTTAGTCTATTCAACTCGCAATTTCTCATGTATTTCTGGTCCAATTTTAAAAATTTTCATATGGCTGGAATGAAAATAATATAATCTTTCTAAATATGTAATTTGTATGTGCTTTTATTCCTTGAATAATTTTTTTTATAGCGAGTTAAAATAGTATTTTGCTTTGAACAGCCAAAAATGCAAAATATTATATTTTTTTTTTCTGAGACTAAATTTTACACATTACTTTGTTTCACAAAGTCACCATGACTAATCTTTATCAATATTCTTGAAATTGTACACTCAATTAGAAGACACCTTAAACTACAACCAGGAAGATGTTCATTTCTTCTCTGACCCATGGAACCGAATTCCTTCAAAAATTATAAAGAAAAAAAAAATTACAGAGCAACTAATAGTAATAAGTGTGTGGTAAAAAAAGAACTTTCAAATTATTGAAACTACTGTCTGAAACTTGTTTTCTATTAAAGTTTATTAAACTTTTGAATAAATTGTCACCTATAAATAACTACCATATTTATTAACAAATTAGTAAAATACAAAAGAAATCATTGCATAAACAATCTATATTTGTGTCTTTGTACAACCCATTTGATAGAGAAAATAGTATAGCTCTCCAGAAATTAGTCAAGTTTATAATGTTGCTTTTAAAAAGCCAAAAAAATGAAACCCCTCATATTTAAAATAATTAAAAATACAGCAATTCTTTTCTGGTATGCCAGTCAACAATTATTGGGGTTTTGCAAATAAATTTCTTCTAAACAAGAAAATGAATGTGTTATTTTTTCCCCTTAAATAAATTTGTTTTTATCTAGTGACTACATATAAAATTAAATCTGTATATTTCCATATCTGCAAGTATCACTTGTTCTTTTTTATATGCACATTTTAAAACTGAAATTAAAAACTATTTTAATCATTTTAATATATAAGTGTATTCGCTAGAAAAAAAACATTTACATATTTGTTAAAATAAAATGAATTAATTTTCCTTGTTTAGAAGAATTTTATAAGCAGAACTAACAAACACTCACCGAACACTAGTGGCTAAAAAAGAATAATTTTTACTTTGGGTTTAAAAAAAAATGACTTGCAGTTTTGAAAATATGCACATTTTAAAACTGAGATTAGAATTTACTTTATTTTTTTAATATCTAATTTTAGATGATTTCTGTATTTGCTAGATAGAAAAACATAATTTTATTTGTAGAAAACAATTTTACACTAGAAACTCATATCATTTCTCTTGTTTATAACAACTTTTTCGTGATTGGCATACTGGCTTACTAGAAAACAATTACAAAAAAATCTGACTTCATAAAATTTAACTAAGATGAAAGTGGCAACGATTTTTTTATTTTTACTCGCCTCACTATTTTGTTGTTAACTTAATTTTACTACGAAAAGTATTTCTTCTTTTTAACTGAAACAAATACATTTCAGACATCGTCATATTTTCCTTTTTTTTTCTGTTTGCAAACATTATGATTTCCAAGTGTCATATCTGTCGTATTCCCTTTTTTTTTTCTTCATTTCTTTTGTAAACAGATTTCACATTTATTTCCTAAAACTAGTTAATTGAATATTTTTAACATATTTTTCAATCTTTTTCTCTTACAATAGCATAAATGTTTATTTGAGGGTTAGGGTTAATTTTATTAACATCTGAAAGTCTTTTTCAATTATGTTTCTTTGGATATGGTCACTCAGTAGTGATAGCACTTGACTAAGGTGAATGATTTTGGGTTTGTGAAAAAATTTTGATGTGGTTTCACGGTGTAAAGATGAAACCGAAAAAAAAAGTTGTTTTTTTTTTGGTTAAACCACCCATCTCTAATGAAAGCCCACAGAGCCTAAAATGCACAAAAGTCAGGCCCAAAGAGAATCATCAGAGATTTGTTCCAGGTGGTGTGGATAATTGTCACCTCACAAGAATACACCCACATTCTCATGGTTGTAGCGAACACACACACACACACACACACACACAACAGGAAAATTAAATGAGAGGTAACTGGTTAGTTTTGCTTCCACCAAATTATATCATTTACTGCTATATTTCTCAGTTGCCATTCAGCGGGATAGAATTTTGTTCTACTGTAGATAATAGATCCACCAGTTTTTTATATTCAATAAACCTGATGGCAACAATGTTGTTCATTTTACTGAAGGAGTTCTTATCTCAATCTTGATTCCTGATTTTGTCCTTTTTTGACACAAAGATAAAAAGTATCACAGCTGCTGATAGGAATTATGCAATCTTGTCTGTGGTACAAAACATAGCTATTGGTCCTGTAATAAGAAATAGACCTGGAGAAGTTCCTTCATGAAGTTTTTAATAAGCAGAGTAGTCCACAATGAGGCTAAGAGCAAATATGAATACATAGAACACAAGTAAAAGAGGATATGTATATATATATATATATAGTACAGTAAAAAGGAGTCCAAATTGAGGGAAGTTATTGCATATGACATTCTCCCTCTCTATTTTCTTTTTTTAATCATTTTATTTTATTTTTTGTTTTTTCCTTTGTATGTTCTGAATATCATATTGGTTTTCTTTGATTTCTTGAAAATCGTCTTAGTGCCACTGAAACTTTGGAAATCGGAGAAGAATGTTGATCCTCCGAGTCGGAGGGCACTAGCAAATGCATATCAGGGTTATTCAATGGTTTACAATGGATATCAGACTCTGGTTCCTCCACTTCTTTAGGGGTCATTCCATGTTAAAACACAGAGCAAAATGTTGAAATCTGCACCCACCGACACCAAATTACTTGAAATTTGGCACAAATGTTCCCCTTCATGAGTTAGGAAAGTATGCCAAATTATTTTGTGCTAGACTTTACCATTCCAATTTTAAGGGAGAGTGTATAATTTTCCTATTTTGCCTCTAAATTAAGGCCGTGCAATGTCGCTGAATCTGTGTTTTTTAAAAATTACAGAAAAATATTTCCATACCTTCAATATTTCTGAAATTTGGTATGTACAGGACAAATAAGTGTAGAATCCAAATATTTAACTATTTTAAGCCTACACTTGATAGAAAATTTTATTTTACTCACCCAAATACATGACCCCAAAATCAACAACTTTTCACCTGTATAGCTTATGGTCAGTCTATCGAAAATACGTCCTCTTCAATTTTCATAATATTTTTTGCCTAACATCTACAATGCCTGCTCAAGTTCACCTAAAAATGTTGTGAGGGTTTTAAGTCTACTTTAGAAGATATGACCCTGCCAAGTCTAGAGTTTTTTCTTATGTCTGTGCAGTATTTCTGAGAAAGATTATAATTAAAAACAATCATCCTAATGCTCCATGACCTCTAAAATGTTGATATTGTGCTAAGTAACTTAAACTATTCAATAAGATTGTGTTTATTAATTTAAAAAAAAAAAGTATTTAAATATATTTTGCAGATATTACTTTTTGTACAGACTGTCTTTAAAAAGCGGTAAACATTGCCTCAGGTATGATAATCAACAGTGCATAGAAAATTTGTAGATGGGCCTTAACAAATGAAGTTAAAAGAAATTCTTTTTGTTTGCATTTCTTTTAATTTTATTTTGGTAAATTATTTTCATGAAACAAAAAAACATTTAACTTTTTTTTTCATTCTCAAAAAAGTTATAAGATAAATGTGAATCTTTAAAAAAACATATTTGAAGTTGGCACTAAACATACTTATATAGCTGAAGGAAATATTTTTATTTTTTAAATAATTTTTCAAAATTATTTTCATGAAACATAAATATTTGATTTTGTTTTAATCAGAAGAAAGTCATAATAAAAATGAATATAAAAGAGTCTTTAAAAGATTACATTTAAACTACACTATGCACTAAATTTTGTTAAACATGGCCTCTAGTAAGGTAATCAATAGTGCATAGAATATTTAAACATATTTATTAAGTTGGAAGAAATGCTTTCATTACTGTTTGTGATCTCCCTAATAATTCTTGTTTTGATTTTTTTTTTTTTTTTTTTTTTTTTTTTTTTTTCAGTGTAAAAAAAAAAAATGATTATGATTAAAATGAAATATACTTATCCAAGTACTTTGGCACAGCTGTTTGAGATTTCCTATAGCCCCACTGGACTTAAATAAAGCCAATTCAGGTTTGCTATGGTAAAAATTTTCTATCCCAAGTAAAAATCATCACAGTTTATTTTCTCTGAAAAAATGGATTTTCATATTTTTATAGGGGTAAAATATTGAAAAATGACTGTTTTATCATCATCTAAACAAATATCAAGGAAACTTTTGATCTGAACTCCTTGGAACTAGGTATTTTCTGAAAGCAAACGATATATATTTTTTCATTTAAAAGTAAAATTAGCTGGTGTAAATGACTCAAATTTTATTTCAGGGGGTAAAATGTGAAAAAATAGTGAAAATTTTGCATTTTTTCTAGTTCTAAACAAAAAATTTCCTCATTAATGGGAAATTAACCATTTATTTTTTTGAAAATCAGAAAGCCTAAATCATAATCAAACTATTTCAGGCATAAAATTGAGTTTTGAAGGAAATCAACATTCCTAGGGGGTCAAAATGCGACAAAGTCCATTGGTAATTTTCAATTATATGACTGCCAGGGGTTAAAAAAAATTGTCACCTGGCCACGTAAATCTTTAGTAAAAGGCAAAAGATTTATCTGCAATTCCTGACCACCAGAATCTGAAAGTAAAATTAAGCCAAATTGACTTTGACATATCCGGGTCAAAGGTCAGCCAGCAATAAACATTTAGAACAAGTTTCATAACAGCTTGTCATAAAACCTACCACTCCCAGATAAATGCAAAGAGTGAAAAAAAAGTGTCAGCATTGGTAGGGCTTGATATAAGGATTTTTTTTTTTTTTCAAACCTATGTTTGAACAATGGCTTGATGTGTTTTGTTTTTAACACACTGTGACCCGGTGATGACAACAACACTTAGCAGCCAACGTTTTGTTTTTTTATTTTCTGCATGTCTTTTGTATTTCCCATTGCCGGGCCATATAGCTGTTCCTTTTATTCAATGATGTTCATGCCAAATTAAGGAGAAAGGGATAACGTTTGAATGATATTACTTTGAAGTGAAAATAAATATTTTTTCATAAAAGGGGGGGGGGTCTCAGAAAATTGGGCATAATTTCTTAATGCTAAAAATAGTTTACAAACTTCAAATATTGTTTTTTTAAAGATTCACATTTATCTTATAACTTTTTTGAGAATGAAAAAAAATTAAATGTTTTTTTGTTTTATGAAAATAATTTACCAAAATATCAATATTCTGATACAAATTTTCAAAAGTGAGGATTTTGTCCTTTATAACTGTGTCAACTCATTATTTCTCACAGAAGCAGAAGTTTTATTTGTTGTTCTTGGTTGAGGACTAGGTAATACACTTGATGGCAAATGATCAAATACTGATGAAGGATTTCTGGGTTATACTTTCCTCTAATAACCACTGTTTTATAATCAAATGGAAAATGCCTTTCACAAACAAGTGTTTGGTTTGTCAGGGGTGTTTTCTCAATGTATAGCCTGAAACCATCATTCTCACTCATTCTGGTCTTGGGGAAGATGGAATACATGAATCTTATTTTGGTCATCATAGTTACCATGACAACCTGTTACACAGCACTTTTTGACCATTTTGAGAAAGGTTTTGGGTTTTAAATATTAACTAAACTATTTGTAAAAATTACATGGTGTTTCTAAAAAGTGTATGAAACATATTCTATGGTCTGGGCAGTTTGAACTTCGGAATTTAGGTTTCAGAATTTAAAATTTAAAGTAAGTATGAATGTAGGAATCTTTTATAGATTAACAAGAATTGCCAGGATGATGAAATTTGGGATTCAGACATGGGAATTTTAGAGTTTGGAAAAATAAATTTTGGATAATTATATTTTACAGTGGGGTGCAGATCAATCACCTCTTCCCCCATAAAATACAATTACCTAAACAAAATTAACCAGTTTAATATTTTTACAGTATATTTTTAAAAAATCTACTGTAAGAATATTAAACTGATTATTTTTTTTACATTTTTAACAACAATGATAGTAAAATTCAACATACATTTTTTTTTTTTTTTTTTAAATACCTGCAAATAATTTTTCTTATTTTTAAGTCAATATATTTTTCTTATGAAGAATAATATCACAGACAAAATATTAAATTAAATTTTTATTCAATTGTTTTTCAAATGGGCAAATTTCTGAAAAGGTATATTACCATTTTTAAATAAAAAAAAAATAAAAAAAATTAAACTCACATTCATTTTTTTTTTTTGTTTTCTTACAAGAGGGTATCAACATACTTCATGTGTTATAAAGACAACACAAATTATTCATTAAAAAATGAATTTTATAATCAAAATATTTGTTATGAAGAATAATAGCATAAAGAAAAAAATTAAATTAAGTTTCTGTGACAATTTTTATGATATTTTTTGTGAATTACGCTGTTTAAAATAATCATAAAAAAAAGTATGACTATTGACAAGACAATGTCTCTTTTACATTTTTGTGGTACATTTTTAAGAATAGTTGTAAAATATTAAATTTATTATTGAATTTAATTTTTGACATTAATTTTGTGATAAATTTGTTAAGTCATTTTTCATTAATTTTACAGTAAAAAATATTACATTTTTATTTTTTTAATGTCTTCTATTTATTTACGAAGGGCAGAAAAATCCAACATACTTTTAAAAAATACCTGTTAAAGAAAAACAAATTATTCATAAAAAGTTCATTTTATACTTAATATCATTATTGTTGAAGAAAAATAGAGAAAAATATTAAATTTAAATTAAGTTTTTGATAAATTCTTAATGACACTTGTGAATTTTGCATAGAAAAAGTTTGTTTAAAGATAAAATATACAAAGTTCAAATAAAATAAACATTATACTTACTTTAGTATCTTAAATAATAAAATTAAGTTAATCCAAAGGTAAAAGATAAAAATTTCTTTAAAAAAAAATGAATCTGTTAATGCAATTCCAGTAACAGTTTCACGTGTTAATTGTTTGCACCTAGTTGCCTACTGGCCTTACTTGATTTTGTGGTGTGAGTTATGGATCGCCTTGCATTGAACTCAAGTATGAGGTCAAACCCCAACAATTGCCTGCTCATGACTAAGGCCTCAATGTTCACTGGCTCAGCGCCATCTATGCCCAACTTGTCCTAACCTCGTCTGCAGCATTTCAGGGTTTTCCGGCTCACCAGTGCCTACCAGCACTGTGCAATTCCTTCCATTCAAATTTATCTCAGTAGTTGGCAGCATCTTGTTCTTCACTTGCATGAGGAGCAAGATGATGCTGACGACTTCTGAGGCATTTCCCTGGCACTCTAATGTAACATGCCCAGCCTTATCACATTGGAAACATTGCATCCTTCAGCATGACTGGCACTGAAGGATGCCAGTGATTGGAACCAGAGCATTTATAGCAGACAATCTCACACTTTCGCGTTTTAGTCAGCAAACGCGAACTTGCTGAGTAACAGTAGAAATCTTTTCGGGTTCCTCGGTCATAATGACCCATGACTGGGTTACTAATTGTTCCAGTGTCATCGCATCCAAGTCATCGTGCTAGAAATTGGTCATATGTGATGAATGAGTCTGGAGTGCAGGCAGCTGTGAAGGAAAACTCACTTTCTCTGTCTAGTTACTAGAATACAAGGAAACCATCTCACAGGCACAACGGCAATATTCTTTTGATGTCCATTCTCTTGCAAAGGTCACATATCATCTTGACACTTTGAATCCATTGTATAACTGGTTTGTCTGTAGCAGTACCACCAAACTCTGGAATTATTTGATGGTGAAATGTTTGTCCATAAGATATTCCAGATATTCTGGAATTTTTTTTTTTTTTTACTAATTTTTCTATGATTTTCTGTTTCTTTTTATCACAACATTTTAATTATTAAAGCCATAAAAGTAAGTAGTAATGCTCACTGCTTGTAAAATGTCAACTAAAACAGCATTTTAGCAGGTGTGTGTGTGTGGGGGGGGTTGTCCATTGGAAAATACACAAAATCGCTATAAACCCATAAAATCCTGTCAAACCATACATCAAACGAAAGGAAAATGATTTATCCAGAAGTTTATCAATGTTGTTTAAGTGTGTATTGTGTTTTTATAACTTTTGGCTAAATATTTGACTTTAAAAATCAAAGAAAGTGTAGTGAAGTGAGACTAAGGGGTGTAATTCTGTCATGACACATATGCGAAACAGACTCAACCAGCTCACATGCAGACTGGGACATGAAGGCATGATATTATCTGTCATAGGTGTTCTGGATCCGATCACTTGGCAAGGAACTGCTTACAGGGACGCTCAGAGGTGGCTACTGATTTATCACAACAGTTGCACCGAACGATGTGATGTTCTTGATGTAATAAGACTGGGCATATTGCATCATAGTGTCAGGGAAATGCCTCAGGAGAAAAGTTGTCAGCATCAGCTTGCTCCCCAAGGAAGTGAAGAACAAGGTGCTGCCAATGATTGACATGTTTATGAATGGAAGAAAATGCACAGCCTTAGTGGACACTGGATATATGCAAATGCTGGTCAGCAGATTTGTGTGTGCCACTCCTGGAGGCCTGGAGAGATGAGTGTGCTGACAGCTGATGGAAAAACACTAGAATGCTGTGGGCAAGGTTGGATCCAATTGGGTATAAATGACTCAGAGCCCGTATACGTTGAAACTCCAGTCATGGGCACGCGGGTGTTGGGGGTATAACCTCATATTTGAGATTGAAGGGCAGTGGGTGGCATTGCCATCATGTCAGTAGGAGTAGTGAGCTTTGCTGGGAAAAAGGTGACCATGTGCGCAGCAATCTGTCTTAAGCCAGATTTTTGTGTGGAGTTGGACCAAACAGAATCATTGGACTGCCAAGTGGAAATGGTCGACGGGACAGGCGCAAGAGCTTCTGCACAATAAGATACTGGAGTACTGAGTTCCCAAACATGTCAAAAGTAGCTACAAACCATATGAATATTTTTAAGGTTGGACCAGAATTATACAAGATATTGCAAATTGGACAGATTAAGTTAGGTATCTCCACGAGATCGATAAAAAAATGGCATAAGCATGATTAAAAAGACACCAAACTTGACGAAAACAAAATTTTATCGTCTATATGCTTGTTATGTGGAAGAGGAAAAAACAAAGTTTTTTTTTATTAATTTTTAAAATTTTTTCCTTCTTTTTAGAATATTCTAAATTTTGATTAAAAAACTTTGTTTATCTTTGTATCACGGTCACCAGTGAAATAACATATACAATTTTTATCACTTTTTTTTTTTGTATGACACCCATTATTTTTGGAAATCTTGCAAAAATGAAAATAATTGTCGGATGTTAATGAAACTTTCAGAAAGTATTCACAGATGATCGAAATTATTATAAATATGTTTTTTTTTATTATAGTCATGGCAGAAATATTTTTTTTATATTTATTATCCCCCCACCATAACTAATTTTATGAAAACTCTAGAAATTCGCTCGCATCGGGTTTAGTGATTACAATAGTTAAAAGCACAAGGCTTTGAAGAATGCAAATCACGTTTTGTTTTTTTTGTAATTACTCCCCAGTCCCCACGTACCTGAAAAACAGCTTTGAACTGTAATATACAAAACTCAATAAAAAAATATATTATTTAATTTCAAATGCTTTTATTTGCTTTTAGTTGTTTGTATTAATATGGACAATATTTTCTGAAAGCAAAAAAATTTTCCGATGAATAATAAATTTTTTATACAGTTATTTCTTAATTATTTTACATTTTTTACATTAAGTTGGTAAAATATTTTAAAATTACTTACAAGCCGCGTCGGGTTTTCTAAGTGCCCTTATGATATAGATCTTGTTTTAGTGCTTTATAAATTGTATCGTTTTGACTACTCCGAACTCAACAGGTACTTAAAAAATGTAATTTTGTCTTAAAAAAAAACGTTAAAACGGTTGTTATTAAAATGTACGGGAGGTAACAAAAGTATAAAAGGTCATGTGACTTGAGTTTAAATGGTGTTAAAAATTCTTAGCGAGACAAATGTTGTGCATTTTGAATTAGCGGTTTTTACTCATTACAAAAATTTGAACATCATCCTAAGCCATTTTCACCATCGACATTACTACATTTTTAAAAATTCTATTTATTTCATTTATCATTTTACATATTTCATTGCAATTTCAATTTTTTGAAGTTGTCTTACAGCTTTCACTTTTTTTCTTTCAGTGAGCCGTATGTCAATTTTTCAATTACGATTCATTTTCATACTGTACCATTTGATTTATTTTTAATTTTTTTTATATAGCTACTTTTTCAATATATTTCTTGAATTTGTGAAATTCTTTTTATAGATTTTTTAATTCATGTATATTTTTTTTTGTTATGAAATAAGAAAGATAACATATCCAACCGAGCACTGAAATTTGGCGCACTCAGATATTTTTCGACAATTTTTTTCTTTTTTTTTTCGTTTTTTATATTTTTTGATTTAGTTTTAATAGTCTTCATTGAGATTTTAATTCATTACATTTACATATTTTTCATATAAATAAGAAAAAGAAAAGAAAATTACCTAGCAATAGCTGATATTATTTAATTTTTGTCATCATTTATTTATCAAAATACTACTATAAATTTACAATTTTTTTTTTTTTTTTTTTGCTCCTTATTAGTTTGTTTCATTTCTAGACATAAAGAACAACATATAACTATCTCGGTGATCATTGTGAATTCAAACAAACTATCCAGTATTGCCTCCGAGTCCTTGGTCCATTCTGTCTGCAGCTCATAAAAATTCATTGTCATCACCCTGCTCAAAATGTGTTAAAAAACAAAAATACATCAAGCCATTTCTCAAACTTAAATTATAAAAAGAAAAAAAGAAAAAATTGAGTTTTTTTACAAGGTGGTGACAACTTGTTATTGTTGGCTGGCTGGCCCTTGACCCAGCAATGTCGAAGTCATTTTTTTGGCTTAATTTCAACACTGTTTTCCTCAATGCTGATTTCAAATAAAAAACATGCAAAAAAAAACAAAAAACTGGTTTCTAATGTTCAGATATAGTAATTTTAACTATTTTTTTTCATATTTTATGCCCAGAAAAAATTTTTTATAATCATTTTCATTTCACCAACCAATTTCACTCAGAAATGAAAGAGCATTCTTTGCTTTCAGGAAATACTTAGTTTCATGGGGTGCAGATCAAAAGTTTCCTTGATATTTTGTTCAGATGATGACATAAGTTATTTTTCAATATTTATTTCAGGGCAAATAGGCTGCAGAGTGTAACAAAATAACTATTGATATGTTTGTGATGATTTTTACTTAGGATAGAAATGTTTTATCAAGCAGATATATTGACTTTAGGAGGCTACAGCTACGTGACGTCATTTATGTCTTTCCGTATGATCATTCGGATCTCACGTTAGCTGTCGATATGTGATGACAACACACATCACTCATTGCCTGTCAATAGCAAAAGATGTTAAGATCGCCTCCCTTTATTTTAAACCACATTTTTTTTCGAAGAAAATAAGTAAAAGTTTCCTTAGAAATATATTAAATAATCTTTAAATTAGATAATTTTCGTTAAAAAAATTTTGAACAACCTATAATTGATTTTTAAAAGAAATTTAAACTCGGATTTTAACTTAGTTTAAAAAATTTTTAAAATATGGCTGATATCGATTTTTTTTTCAATAATTTTGCTGAAAAAAAAAAAAGATTTTTAACAAAAATTTCGGACATGCTAAGAATGAGTAAAAAAATTTTAAAAATACTCAAAAAATACTTCGATATTTCTTCTTAATAATGATATATATACTTAAGCAGATAAAAATTTTTTTCATCAAATTTAAGGCCTTTCTTGTCAAGCTATACTGTTTTTTTTTTTACATTTCGTGGCGGTACCTAGATTAAGTATTATCAATCTCAAACAAAATCAGATGAATGACTTCCTTAGAAAGCAAAAATACTAAATTAAAAACCGAAAAACCAAACCGAAAATTGTGGTATCGAGGAAAACAAAACCAGAAATCGATACCGAAGCATAAATTGCCAAACTGACCCACTCTAGTTTTTTTCTGATGACTTCAAGCAGCCTAATATCCATACAAATGTTAAATTCTGAATTTCCTCAGAGTTAACATGTTCACAAACAATTAACGTTGCTTCCCAAAGTTCCGTCTTGGGTAAAAATTGATTACTGTCTTTGTCTTTTGATGAAACTCCAAAGATTTTAAAAGGGTCAAAAACAAGTGAATACACTAATTTAGTGAAGTACTCAATGGTTGCAATAGTAGAATGAGCTGGAGCAGTACATAAATACAACTTTTCATTTGAATATCAGTGTCTTTTTCATGAGATATCACTGAAGGTTGACCCTGAAGAATTTAACATAAACAGAAAAGTTCATTTTGAAGTCATTTTGAAATCCTCTGAGGGCCAACCAACTCATTGCCAATAATCTCTCCCCAAAACATGACTCCCCCACCTCTTTGTTGATGCCTCAGGCAAATTAGTTTAGGGTTTTCCTTCAGGCAACATCCTCTTCACCTGTTGTCTGGATCATCCAGTGACACTCTGCATTTGTTTGTGAATAATATACATTGAAAATCTAATTTTAAATATTTTCACCTCAGGAAACATTTAACAAGTTGATCCAGCTTCAGAGGAGAGCAAACAGCAGGTTTGGTGTATATTCCTATGCCATAAGGAAGTATTTTGCTACTTTTAAGTAGCAAAGTGGTTAATTATCTATATCTTCAAATGTGTTCCCATTCATTAAGTGAAAGACAAACATCCATGTGTCTTCCTTTTGTTGGCATGTGCACTGCATGCAGCTGGGTTCAAAATTAATATCTTGATCATACAATGCTATCTTGCAAAAGTTATAGCAATTTCTGCTGTTGCTTTTCATTCATAAAGCATTAAAACAATTATTGCTTCCTCATCCTTGTTCAAAAAGGCTTTGTGTCCATGTTGGATATAATTTGGAATGGTGGAATAAAAGCAATATTGCCATAATGGCTACCATTTGTTTCTTACTGCACAGAACCTCTTAAAATTTCACACTGTGCAGCCAGCCAGAGGATAATTTTAGAAATGTGATTTGGATATAATGTTGGAATTCATTGTAGACCTTATCAGTTGCAATAATTATTGCTCATTTGTATAAACTGGCCTTTTGCATAAACTTTTCCAATGAAATGATTTGGAACCAAATTTCTTAGTTCAAGATTTTAATGTTTTATACTTTTTTTTATTATTATTAATGTAATGTCAATATATAGAACATACAATTGAAAACCATGTTTGGCTGGAAATTTTTATTTAAATTTTTTATTAAAAATATTTCTTAAACCACATGCTTGTCATTTCTATATAAGATACTTTGTGCTTGAACAGACTTGATTTGGTTTTGTGATATGAAATATATTAAATCCCCAAGAGAGATTGATGAAAGGCTTTCCATTAAAAATTGTATTAGGAATGGATAAAACAAGCAGCACTCACTTCTCATCCCCACACCCATCACTAGAAAAATAACAAACCAGCTGGCCCTGCACAGAAGAATCTTGGCTAAAACTGTAAAACTTTTATTTTTTTAATATTAATATTCATATTGTCTATAAGGTCAAGCAGTTGAGTTGCAGTGTATTAGACATAGGATAAAGTGTCCCACAAATTAGAACAGAAGAAATAGATAAGCCAATTTTTAATGGCAGGCTATTAAAACTCCATTAAGGAAAACTTTCATCAGTTCAAATCTCAGAATGAGAAAGAGAACATAAATTAATAATAAATGATAGTAGATACATAAGCTTACTTGGTTATTATTTGATAAACAGAGAACTCAACACTCAGAGGGCTTGAAGTCAATTTATCAACTCTGGCAATGACCAGGACAAAAAATAAATCACTGGGCATTTTAATAATATGAATGGATGAGAGGAGACACTTTGACTAGAACATCTGCTCATATCAATAATCACAATTTTGGAGAGTAAACCTCTGACCAAATTCTTCACTACCTCTATTAGTCAATAACATGTATTCTGACCAGTATAGGAACCAAATAGTGACCACAACATCCATCCTCCCACCACCACCAGTTGGTTAAGAATTATTTTTTCATTATAAATGTGGTTTAAGGATAGAAAAGTAAAACTTAGACACATTCCAGTTTCTTGTCAACTTGGTCTGAATATGAATTTCATTTGTCTCTTACACACTGCTAGTCTTTTGTACTCCCTCAGTCTTCTTTCTTAATTTCAAGACTTTTACTGACAACAAGCATGAATCTCAATCCATAACCCTTGACTAAGGAAAAAAGAGGCAACCTCACCATCAATTCTGCTTTTATACCCATCCCCTCACCCACAATCCCCAATGTTACACATTGTGGTTGCCACCATCAGTATTCAATCCCTTACCCTACACTTCAGTTCCCAATAGGCAAGCTTTTTTTTTTTTTTTTTAAATACAATAAATTAATCCATTCAAATTATTTGTAAGCCAGACTATTAGATTACTAGATTTTAATCCAATCATTATAATTTAACCTAGGAACAGAGTATTTTTCCTGCTCTAAATTACATGATGTAGCTCAGATATAATATCATTATTAGAGAGCATTCAAAAAACAATTTAGGGAACTTTGAAATTGTATTTTATGACTATTAATAAAGTGATACTTTTTCTTTTAAAAAAAGATACATTTTTTATTATTATTATTAATGTAATGTCAGTATATATAGAACACACAATTGAAAACCAGGTTTGACTGGAAACTTTTATACACATTTAATATTATTGTGTATATGCTGATTGTCTGTATTACTTTTGTAACATTATTATGGTTTTTCTTCAGTAAATATAAGAATCAGACAGTTCATTTGTATAGTAATTTTTGAGGTTTTTCTTGTATGAAATGAGAGAATTTCTAAAAATAATACCCTAAAGTACATGTCATATTTCTGTTTCCTTTGTCAGAATTTCTTGTCATTTTCTCTTGTGATACTTTTCTTTTTTTTTTTATCAATTAAAATTTCTATTTTTTTTCATTCATTATAAAAGATTTGAATTGTGGGGGTCAAAATCATGTGTAATCTTAAACTACTTGTTATTATTGTAGAATTAATCTTTTTAGTTGTAAGTGCTTGCTTTTTTACAATTGTCTTTGTAAATGTTACTGTTTTATTTTTTATGAATGTTGCATTGATGGTTTGAGAAAGGAATTTATTTTCATTACTTGTTTCAGCATTATTTGCTTAATGGATATGTGGTGTCTGTTATCAGGCACTTGTTGGCTAATCTCCTCTTCTGTACTGCTTATCTTACCTCTATTTAAAATAGTAATCTATTGATGTATTGATTATAAACAGAGGATACTAGTGGCAATTACTACAGCTGTTATTAGGCCTATTACAACTCGTACTGACTGATATAACAACAGAGTACTGTCAACTAAAGGAGGCTTGTTAGTCTATGAATTTTGTCCAAGAAAAACAATATTGCAATTGTTTGTAGGAATTGTTTAGTTCTGATTTTCTATATTAATCCCACTTCATCACTAAACTTAGGGTTTATTTATGGAATTTATAACTGTCTAATACTCAAGTCTGTGTAAAGTGTTTTTTTTTCTTTTTCTCTGCAACAACTGGTCTTTGTCATAGGATTTTTATGTATCAGTTTTCAATATTAAAGTATTTTCAAGTTATTTTTTCTGCTTATACAACTCTTAAAAATGTTTGGTTAATTTGGCATACATTCTATAGTTGTGTATATTTAAGATTTTTCTCAACCTTAGATCCATAAAAAATGATTTGAAAGAAAGTAATTGAACAAACATTTTTTATTAAGGTTCATTTCACCTTTTCCCTGTAAGAAAAAAAATTCTTTTTATGCTAAAATAATATTATATATAATAAAAATGTAGTTTTACAGTATGCTATATTTATGGGTAAAAGTGCTCAATATCACATTGGTTGTGGAATCTGCTTGATTATTTTTGGTGGGTAGTTGGAAGACATATATGTAGAGTGGTTTATCATTGGATTTTCTATGTGGTTAATATGTACCTTTTCTTAGATTGAATGTGACATCTAGGAAATCTGCTTGTTGAATTCCATATTTTTGTAAATTTTTATGATTATTTTTCTGGCTTTGTTTGTTTTTTATCTGTTACAGTTTCTTAGGATTATGAGACAGTCGTCCCTGTAGAGGCCTATATCTTTTTTATTGATTATTCTTCTTAGTCCATGTAGTAAAAGTATACCTGTAACCTAACAGGTTTTATTTATTTTTTCCTTCCATGTTAATATTGTATTCTAGTTCTAGATGCTCTTCTGTATGTTTTAATCATATTGTCCTTGAGTAGTTTGTTGTGTTTTGTCTACTTTTTAAAAATGAAAAATTTTTCTTGAACATTCCGTTTTAGTTTTAATTTCAAGCTAATAGATTAAATTTAATATTTTTAATGTGAAATACTTTGCTGTATTTCAAACTGAATTTAAATTGATTGGAATGATTTTTTAAATTGATAAAAATAAATCACAACATGATTCTCTTTATTAAAATGTCTTTAAAAATTAAAATATACTTTTCTGAAACTTTATTTGAGGAAGATTTGCTGATTTAAAGATTAATTAATCTGATTTGAAATAAATATTATTTACTTTTAGTTTAAAATATCACTGAACAGCATTTTTACACAAAGGTGGGTGTTTTTATGATGTGTTGACAACTATTTTGATAGACTTATATTAGAATTTTTTTCTATAGCAGGGTGGGGAGGGACAAAATATGAATATACAATACAAATCTCTCACATTTCCACTGAAAAGCTAGTGATCACTCCACATTGCATTTTGATTCTTGATCTCATGAAGAGCACACTGCAAGGTACGACGATGATTGAAAAGACATACTGTGAAGTATGTTTTCCATATCACGTATAGTCGTTGTTGTTTTGATTTTTTTTTTTTTACTTCGACTGCTTGTCCAAGTGATACTTGGGACAATTTCTGCTAAGTCAATTCTCTAACAATTCCTTGCCCATCTACTCATTCCAATGTGGTGGCTGAAAAATGCGGAATTAGATGCCTCAGAACCACAACATGAATTAGGGTGGACCTGCAATCTCTTTTCGGTCCTATGCATGAATGTTAGTATTGACTTAGCAATATCACCTAACTGCTACAAATTAATACAGAATTTAAAAAAATTTAAAAATTTATAAATATTATAATTAAAATTTAAAAAAATGAAAACTATTCTTGTAAAAATAAGACTGTAATGTCTATAATGCATCTTATTCTTAAACACAGTTAAAAGTTTTTTCTAATTAAATAATGTTATAGATTTATTGCATTTTTTTATCTTACAATTCAAAGCAGATTTTGGTAACTGGGAGTCCTGTTTGCCAAAAAAAGAAAAATGATTTAAATTCTACAAAGGCATGTGCTTATAACTAATATAAACATTAAGCACTACCAAAATGAACAAAATGAATTTCTCAAAAATTCAAAAAATTAAATGAGTGGTGGTAACAGATGTAAAAAATAAAAAATAAAAAGAAGAAATATTTTTACCAAGAATTTCTTAAAAAGGAAACATTTAAAAAAAAATTTCATTCATTTGTGAATAAGTCCTGAAAGTTTCATTAAAATCTGACATCTGATTTTTGCAAGAATTTCCAAATCACTGTGTTTTTCACCACAATATTAATGATACTAAAATTTCCCATCCTAATTTATGGTCACCTGCTTACACAAGAAAAACAAATTATTTTTACCAAAATTTTGAATGTTCTAGAAAGGATTAAAAAATATAACCCAATAATCAAAACATCTTTTGGTCTTTCCTCTTAATAATAGCAAAGATTTTGGCAATAAAATTTTGTTTTTATTAAGCTTGGGGCATTTTTTTTTCCTTTTACATTTATGCTCATTTTTTAGCAAATCTTGACTTTTTTATTAACTTCGACAACAGTTCCACTCCTAAAACTGAACAGCTTAGTACCCGCACATATGATTTGCTCATAGTGGTGAAGGCTTTTGCAAAACCATCCACACTATTCATAATAACTGTATACAGAATGAGTGCACATAGTGTACCATACAAACATCCTCAGATTTTGAGTTCATAGTCCTTTTAGTATGATTACCAACCAAAATTAAAAATCCCATATTGCCCTACAATTTAAAGCCACAAAGAGAAGGGATGGATCCATAACTTTCCCTAGGATATTTACACAAAAGTGATTGAATCCCAGTTGTTTTCATTACAGTCTTGGGTCACTAGGTTTTCATTCCAAGCTGCTAACCATTACACCACCATCATACACAGACATGCATATTTTGATGTTATTAAGAGAAAAAAATCAAATTATTTTTTGCTTATTTTTTACAAATTTTTAATCTTTTTTAGCATGTTAGAAATTGTGGTTAAAAGTCTTGTATTTTTTTTATTTTGTCAGTGGTTGGGCTAAAGATTACTATCTTGGCATTAAAAAAAACATTGTTTTGGAAATTCTTGCAAAAATCAAATAATTGTCAGATTTTAATGAAAGGAATTATTTTAGAATTCTATTTTTTTTTTTTTTTTTTTTTTTTTTTTTTTTTTTTAGAAAATCTTGGTAAAAATATTGACCCCCACTTATTTAATTTTATTAAATTTTGAGAAATTAAAGTTTCAGCTTCTTCATATTTTTATTAAAAGCAGGTCACCTTGGAGAATTGAAACACCATTTACCAAAAATCTGCTCTGAATCATAAAATAAAAAATGCAATAAAACTATGACATTATTTTATTAGAAAAGCTTTTAATTGCATTTATAAATAAGATATATTAAGGGCACTATTGTTTTAAGAAAAAGTTTTTGATGAATAATGAATTTTTACAAGAATTGTTTTCATTTTTCAAATTCTGTATTAATTTCAGCCTTTTAGATGATATTATTAAGTGAAAACTACATTTTCCTAATCATAAATGGTAAAGCTTAATACCAGTCATCAAACACAAGAATTTTGAATTTTTTTATGTATGTAAATGTGTCCTTTTTTGAAAAGTATAGGCAACCATACACAACATTGTCAAAAAATAAGTGATGAGTAAATCAAAGTCAACATTCCTAAAATTAGATGACAGAGAATATTTACCAAAATTTTTAAGATTATTGAGTACTTAAAAATTATATAAAGAAGGCACTCCTGTCATTTTCTTAAATTATGTTTTACAGATAAAGTCTCCATAACAGCAATCAATCTGCCATCACCTCATCAAAGACACAAACATGGCTACTGTTAGTTAAAAACGCTGCTACTCTTTGCTTAAAAAAATTAATTTCTGCGATATTTTAAACTTAAAGTAAATAGTATTTGTTTTGAATCAGATTAATTATACTTTAAATCAGTTAATATTCCTCAAATAAAGTTTCAGAAAAGTATATTTTATTTTTGAAAGATTTAAAAAAAAAAATTACATTGCAGTGAATGAAATGACAACTAAAAAAGTGGGCAAATCAGTTATCTTAAAAATAAAAAAAAATGAAAATCTATTCCAATCAATATAAAAATGGACCAGAGTATTTTGCTTACTGAAAATAGTAAATTTAATCCTTTAGCATTGTGGCAGTTTGTGGTGGAAATAATGGGCATGATTGTGAGATAATAATGAATTCAGATAGATATGAGATTTATAGCTGAGAATAGTTACATTTTTTAACTACAACAATTGTCTTTTAGTGTATGCAAAATTCTTGATCATTCAAAGCTGATCTGGATCTTGTTAAGGTAGAGGATAGCAGGAGGAGCCAGATACCTACTAGAGTGGTACAGGGAAGCAACCATTTTTTTCAGCATCTTTAGTGATGGATCATATGTATATGTTCCACTTGAGGTTTGATTTGAGCTTAAGCCCATATAGGTGCTCAAGGGACAGAGCCTCCCTGTGAAAATACTCATTTATTGTGATAGGTAAAAAAATTCAAGGTTCACTCAATGATGATAAAACATCACTAGTTTGGTTTTTGAGGCATTGAATGTGAGTAGCCAGTTTTTCCCCCACTGAGCTGTTAGAGCGAGTTCAGAGGAAAGATCAGCTGCCAGTCTCTGGTCATCTAGAGTTTTGGAGAGACCCCCAAGGAGGACAACTGTGTTGATCAGTAGGGCCTCTGAGAATTGGCCATTGACAACTACCTTCAGGGACCTGTTAGAAAGGACTTTATAAATGAGAAGACTATTCCAATGATTCCATAGCTAAAAAGCTTGTGCAGTAATCTCTTGTGTGTTAAAGGCCTTTAACAGTTCTAATGCAAATGTCCTTGAGATGTATTTGTTTTGAAGTGCATTACTGATTCTGTCAGTAATGATGGAGTATGAGCAGTGGATTGGGCCAATCAAAACCCATACTTTTTGCCGCTCAAAAGTTGTTCCTATTGAGGTGATCAACAACCCTTTTATTGATTACATCTTCAAAAAGCTTGCTAATGACACTGAGGAGACAGATGAGTATATACTAGCAGGGGGATGAGCACTCACTCGCATTATTGAAAATCAGGCATACACTTGACACCTTCCACACACCTGGGAAGAATTTCTCTTTCAAGCATCAGTTAAATAATTTCACTAAGATTGAGGATAACTCTGGGTTGTCTTCAGGACAAACACAGGAATTTTGTCTGGACCAGTGGCCATCTTAGAATCAAGACTTTTGATAAGTTTTGAGACTTCCTGGGCTTTAATAAAAATACTTCTGAGATTGAGCTCAGTGAAATGGGGGAAGTCTGGAAGGGGATAGCCTTTGTCATCTAACTTTAAGTTTGAGGCAAAGAGTTTTGCCTTATCTGATGAGGAGGAGATGACTTCAGGAGCCATTTATAATAGTGGGCACTGACACTTTGTCTCTATTCAGAATTTGGTTGGAGATCTTGCAGAACTACCAGGATCCAACTTGTTTTCAACCCTGCCCTGGATTGCTTGTGCATAGCTACATTTTGTATTTTCTAGAACTTTTGTGCAGTGATTGTGAGCAGTTCTGAATGCAGAAAATGTTCAACGACACTGTCTTCTGTGTTATATATTGTAATAGAGGTTATGGTGAGATATGGTTATAGCAAATTCAGGAGTGAACCTGGGCTAACCATTCTGAGATGAAGGTAGCAATTTTGGAAGGAGTATAAGGCTGAGAGAGAAACTTCTGCCATGTTAAATCTGAAACTCTCCTAGTTTGCTTTCATGTAGCAAAAAATTGTTTTTATGGAACAACATATCAGAGGATGTATTTGATTTGCCATCAACTATGACACTGACTAGTGAATGGTTTTACATAACCAGTGGGGGTAAAACTTCAGCAAAGCATTTTTCAGATTAGGATCTGAGGAAGGGTTTAAGGAGGTTCACCTTATGTCCTCTCACATCAGGACACAGGTGGGTTCTTCAATGACCTGTGTTAGTTTATAGGTGATGGAGAAGTCTCTGCATTATCTGACTTCATCATCAGTTTTGTTCAAATGGACTTACCACTCTTTGTGGAGCATATTGAAGTCACCACAAATATGAAAGCTAGCTGAAAGAAATTCAGTGAAGATATTATTGTTTCATATTCAGTTGAACATTATAGTGCCATCATCATTAGTGAAAATGAAAGTGGTACTGTGGATAAGTGCTACATGGAAGATTGCAAACTCCTGCAGTGGGATAATTATGGATACCAGTTTCAAGACAAAAATAGGAGGTCGACTTTGACCTCAAGAAGATGGAGCTCCACCTCTAGAAAGTTGGAACATAGCCCTCTTCATCGTGGCATCAAGAGACCGCACTAGAGACTACTGCATGAGAATCCATTCACAAAATGGCAGTACAATAGCCCCGATAGGATAGCCTCCTTCAAAGTTACTCAAAGATTCAGATCCTTGACTATCAGCCAAAACCCAGAAAACATTTACCTCCAGTACCCTTAATGAAAGGACAAATAATCCAGAAAAGATAGTGGTGATACCTTGAGTGTATGTCCCATCTACCCAGAAATCAGGGCAAAAGAACTCTTCCTTGAGTCAGAAACATTATACTGGTCTGAAACCTCAGGTACCAAAACAAGCTCACTCATATATATGAGGACTAAAAGAATCACTGGGAGAAGTATGGGGCGTAACAAAGTTTGCTTGGTGGGTTGATCAGCATCCGCTAACCCCATTTGATTTAATATTATCATAGATGTTCAATTACAGAGTCAGGAGTGAGCATTGGCAAATTATTTATTTGTTGGAAACAAAAACTTTTGTTTTTCATTTTAAAATCTACATACCCCTCCAAGAAAAAAGGTTACCAAAATTGATTGGTTCAGTTGGTGAACTAAATGCTACACTTAATATTTATTTTCAACAAACTGATAGTATAATTTTATACTGTACAAGACTATTTTGTTCTCATTGGGCTGATCCAAGTGGATTGAAAACACAAAGAAGAAAAAAAAATATAACACTCAAATAAAAAAAAAACCCAAAACTACTATTTTTATATAAGGTCCTTCGCACAACAGTTGGTTAATTGTTATTAAAGTCTAGAAGTTCACATGGAGACAAATATTAACCCAACCTACATCTTAAGTCAGACGCAACACTTTGTTAACTTGGTAAAATTTGTTTTGCTGATTTGGCAAAGTTTGGCACAAGATGTCGAAGGTTCTTGTCAGCAGATAATCATGTGGGGTGCCTCGCATCCAGTGGCTGGAACAATCTTTGCTTTCTTGCTTTGAGGCATTCATATTTATTGACATTCGCTCAAACTGGCATGGGGGTTGTGATGTGGCTCTAATGTTCTGTCATTGTCTGGGTTCTGAGAATTTGGGGAATTAATCCGCCACATAACTTCCACATTTCATCATGGATGTGGGTAGCTCCTCCACCTTCCTTGTTGTCTCTTCCTGCCACCTCAGCCACCTGGTTGTGGAAGACAAGATTAATTCCAAGTTCATTAACAATTTTTTTTATCTATTGAAACACAACCCAGATGCTATTTATATTATTCAGACTATTGTCCTCATCTTTGTTGCTGTATTTTTCACTTCTCGAACACTAGACTGTTCTAGTTCCATGTCAGTTATCTCCTGTTAATTCCCCTCTCCAAGTTCTCCACCATCTTAACCAGGTATTGAACTCACACACTTTGGGTCCTGTCACTGGATCTAACTAACACCTTTATCCTCTGTGCCATGTGCCCTTGAGGATATCTGTGTATGAATTTCTACAATTTAGAAACCTAATGTCTTCAGAAATCATTTTTTTACCTGTGCTCATATTGCAATTTTTTGCTGTTATCATTGCATTTTTTTTACCAGAGCTCATATTGCAATTTTCGTCGTTGTTATTGCTTTTCTCTGGCACCCCTTATTTCTGGTTTCCATATTGCATTCATTTTTCTGCTTGGTTGGCTCAGGAGATTTTATGTACTGATTCCTTAAGTTTACGAATTTTCCAATGATGTTCTTTGTCTATGATTTCAACCTGATCCCACAGAGGGTGGTGATCTCCCTTTTCTCTCCATTTGTGGGGGTGGCCTGTCTACCCTTTATATTTCTTTCTGCAGCTGCACAGGATGGCATACACACAGTCTTTAGTCATGTTCTCCTCAATGGGGGAGTCTTACTCGGGAGAGATATCTGCGAAGTGTCGTCAATCTTTTGAAGGTTGTGCTGATATTATATAGACCACAGATCCTTTGTATTTTTTCTGATAACCCCTTCACATAAGGTAATCTGATTGAGATCTTGACTTTCTGTACACAAACAACACACTTTGGAATGGGATCACATGTATATCGACAGGATGAGGGCTTAGCAATGGGTTCGCTGTTATTACCAGCAATAGCGAATATATACATGGAATACTTTGAGGAAATGGCATTAGAATCTATATCTCTAAACCAACTCTATTGTTAAGGTACATAGTGTACAATGGCCAAAACGTGGTAAATATGGCAACAAAGATGAGGACAATAGTTTGAATAATGTAAATAGTGTACATAATACCACATCTAAGAAATATAGACAGATAGAACCCAGATGGTTTTCCACACCTTTGGGGTCCTGTCAGGAGCATTCTCTTAGAAAATTCTTATCTCCAAATTATGATTTTAAATCCTATCCAATTCTCTCCTCTTGCCTTCACAGCCCATATTTTTAGCTGTATGTTATCAACAAAACCTAACAACATGCTAACAACTGTCTGAAAACCCTAGCCAATATTCATTATATTAGTTTTTCAGATAGACATGATTTTAATGAATATTTCTTTTTTTCTTATACAGGGGGCCCACTGGAGTTTGAGTGATATTTTTAATTCCAGAATATCCTTATTAGCTACAATTTTCTTGGCCAACCCAACTTGCTTCCAGCCTGACTTCTAGTTCTCAATCAGTTCAATTTATGCCTTATTTGTCCTATCACCAAATATCACTTACTGACATAATAGAACGAAGAATCAAATATTTTCACTAGTTTGCTTTTCAGCTAAAAAGAACTTATCTGCTTTTTAAATTTATTCTAATCAGTTTTGAGTAAAAACTTTTTTCACTCATTATTTTAACTTTTTCCCTCTTGAATACAAATTTAAATGAATCACAAAATTTTAAATTTTTTATTATTATCAACTGCACTATTTACAGTTTAGTCTGCAAGTATGAAGGATCACTACATACTAAAGGCAATGAGTACATAGTAGATGTAACTCTAATCATTAGATTTGTTCACAATGCCAAAAACATTTCTGAGATGAGGTATTATGTTGACTATTTACAATATTCGGACTATTGTCTTCATCTTCGTGGCCATGTTTATCACAACGTTTCAGCCATTGTACGCTCCGGCCTTCTTCAGGTGGTTGGAATGTCGAACTGAACCTTTTATTTTGCTCACTGGGGTAGACTGTTCTCGTTCCATGTGCCATGTCTAATGGGTGTCAGTTATCTCCTGTTAATTCTCCTCTCAAAGTTCTCCACCGCCTTAAAGAGGTACTGAACTCATACGCTTTGGGTCCTGTCACTGGATCTAACGTCTTTATCCACTGGGCCATGTGTCCTTGAGGACATCTGTATGAATTTCTGGGTATTATAAACCTAATGTCTTCATCTCATTTTTTTTACTAGTGCAATTTTGCAATTTTTGCTGTTATCATTGCATATTTTTTATCATATTTTTGCAATTTTTGTTGTTATTATCACTTTTCTCTGGCACTCCGTATTACTGGTTCCCATATTGTATTCATTTCTATGCTTGGTCAGCTCAGGAGAACATCATTGGAAAATTCGTAAACTTAAGGAATCAGCACATATGCTAGGCCACAAAAATCTCCTGAGCCGACCAAGCATAGAAATTAATATAATATGGAAACCAGTAATAAGGAATGCCAGAGAAAAGTGATAACAACAAAAATTGCAATATGAGCTCTGGTAAAAAACATAAAATGATAACAGCAAAAATTGCAATATGAGCACTGGTAAAAAATGGTTACTGAAGACATTAGGTTTCTAATACCCAGAAATTCATACACAGATGTCCTCAAGGACATGGCACAGTGGATAAATGTGTTAGTTAAATCCAGTGACAGGACCCAAAGTGTGTGAGTTCAGTACCTGGTTAAGGTGGTGGAGAACTTGAAGAGGGGAATTAACAGGAGATAACTGACATCCATTAGCCATGGCACATGAAACTAGAACGGTCTACCCCAGTGAGTGAAATAAAGGGTTTAGTCATGACCACCGAAAGATAAAGGCCTACTTCATTGGGTTACGGAGAAATGTGACATCATCACATTGAGTCCGACTTTCAAGAAGCGTGTCGTTTGTTTTGTGTAGCAGATATTTTACGGCGGCATTTTTAAATTACTTATTAATATTTTCTTTTAAATATTGAATTAATTTAAAACAAAAACAATGCCTTATAGATGCATTGTACCAAATTGCAAAGGGAATTATAAAAACGGCCCTAAAATACATGTATTTTCTTTAACTAAAGATAAAGAATTATCTGATGTTTGGATTCGTACAATCAGAAGAGATCATTTTTATCTACTAAATTCAGCAGAGTGAGTATTTTTTGTATTAAAAAATAAGTAAATTTTATTGAAGCTTTAATGATAAAATTAATACCATGTCTTTGTAATTCATAACATAAAGTTAATAAGACATAAATCTAGCGAGAAAGTTTAGAGAGAGAGAGACATTCATTCTTGTACGTGTTGTTTTTAAAATCTAAAATCTCATTTTTTTTAAGAAATAAACTTTAAAGAAATTTTCGACATAAATTCATTCATGAATTTCTAAAGGAATATTTTATATACATAAAAAATAATTTTAACAATTTTTTAGAATTGTATTATTTGTGACTAAATGAAACTTTAATTGAATTGAATTTTATGTCTGTAATTCACAACACATAAAACAGCTTTGTTTTAAAAAGTTATTAAACTCAATTGAAACTTTGAGGATTAAAATAATTTTATATCTTTATAAATTCCATAATAATAATGATCTAGAAGGGAAATTAAATTTCCTTGATAGAAATTACTGGAGTTTTGTTAGGCAGCAAGAGACACTTATTATATTCAGCATCATCAAATCCCCATATCCAAAAATCTATCTGTCTCTTGTAATTGAATCTGATTTTGCAGTACATGTTTTTTTGTAGAAATGTGGAAATACATTCAATAGGGGATTATAAGATTTCTAAACATGTAACTGATCAAAATACTCTTGAAATTCTGATAGAAAACATGAAAAAAATGTACACAGAACAGCAACCTGAACCTCAAAATATGAGTTTTATATTAAAATTGGTAATGTCATTTCTACTATTGGTGCAAGAAGAATCAAACATATTAATGCACTCAAATTTATATATGAGCAGCTAAATTTAATGACACAAAATAAGCTTGATTATTCAACAGAAATGATGATATTTTCTTCATTGTTATATAACTGCTCACCTAAAGGGGACAGATTGTTAAGAGACAGCAAAAATATAATTTTACCTAGCTATTCAACCATTAAAAGATTAACCTCATCAACATATATGAATCCTTTGATTGAGCAACATGATAACAATTTTCTTATGTATATTAAAAATAAATTTAAGCTCCTAGTGCAGGACATCACAGTATCTTTACTTGTTGATGAAATTCATCTAAAACCTTACTTAGATTATAAGGGTGGTAATATTGTTGGCTTATCTGATAACAGCAATGAAGCTGCAACAAGTGCTTTTGCTTTTAGGATTAGCAGTGTATTCTCACAATATAAAATGTGCATGTTATGCCAACTAAATGTCTTAAAGCTGACAAGTTATTTGACATAGTTAAACATAATAATTGGTTTAGAGGAGATAGGCTTTCAAGTATTATCAATCATAACAGATAATAATGCTATAAATAAAAAAAGCTGTATCTTTCTTTTGCAGTTCTCCAAAGCTTTCCATTGTATATCCACCCCCAGTTATAAAGTCTCAACCTCTTTACTTCCTTTTTGACTCAGTCCATATATTAAAATGCATTAGAAACAATTGGCTTAGTCAAAAAGATGCAAATAAATGCATGCAGTTCCCCAAATTTTGTCATAATGGAAATCATGAATTAGATAGTATCCAAAGTGCCACATTTTCTACCTTACAGAAACTTCATGCCTTAGAATTTCAGTCAATTTTAAAATATTGTTATAAATTAACCTCAAAGGCACTTTCTCCTACTAATCTTGAAAGGCAAAATGCTAATTTAGTTCTGCAAATTTTTAATGAATACACTATTCAAGGATTATTGATCTTAGGAAAACGGAAATATTTGCCTAATTTTGCAGAATATATAAACATATTTGGTGGACAATAAGGAATGTTAAAATGCCATATAAAGGTTGTCGGCTTAGAAATAAATACTGCAATCCACTTAGAATGAATGAAGAAAATTTTAGATTTCTCTCTGTATTCTGTGACTGGTTATCTTGGAATATCATTTCTGGAAGAAATGGCAAATTAACAAAGGAAAACTTCAATGCTTTGCAGCATACAACCTATGCATTTCTAGAACTGACCAAGTATTGCATAGAAGAACTGAAAATGATATACATATTACCAGGCAAATTTCAAACTGATCACCTTGAAGCAAGGTTTGGTCAATATCAACAACTTACTGGGGATCAGTATAATATCTCGATACGGCAAGTATTTGAGTGTGAAAAAATTATTAGAATGCAATCAGTTTTTAAATTAAACTTATTTAATCAGCAATGCATTAAAATTGATTTAAAGAGTTTACAAGAACCAAACTGGGATGAAGTGACAAAGGAGGAAAAGTTATATATATATATAAATATAGAATTGATGTTAAAGAGGATGATGTAAATAATTGTAGAGAAGTTCTACCTGTAATACTATACTTAGCAAGTTATTGGTGTAATGCAGTTTTTAAGAAAATTAAATGCAATAGCTGCAAAGATTTAATATCTGGAAGTGTAAGAGATAATGTGGAAGAAATATCTGAAATAAGCAGCTATTTTCAGGGGATTAATAGAGGTTCTCTCTTATATCCTAATGATAAAACTATAAATTTTGTTCTGAATAATTATGTAGTCATTGATAAGCTGATAAAAAATCATTCTTTTCTTCATTCAGTAAATCAAAGAAAAATAAAATAAGCCATGCATATAACATTGAATGTTTTTTGCAGATTATGAGGTTCTTTTTTATGTTGACACTTGTGATGAGGGTCACAATATAGAAAAAATACAAAGAATGTTTGTCTGGAGCTCTACAAATGCTCTTTTAAATAATTTTTGTTCTAGGGAAAATAATAATATTACAAGTAACAAGTTAAGCAGAAAAAGAAAACTTCATTCAGCTAAATTTTGTATCAGTAACCTATTTTTCTGAAAGTATTATTTGATTTTTAAATCTATTTATTGTTTTTATCTAATGTATTTTCTTGTTTTTGTTTCTTGTTTGTTTAATTGTTTTATTTATTTATCATAATTATTTTATTTATTCATCATTTAATTATAATTTGCTTATTTAATTATTGTTTGTTCCCTAATTCATAATTCAGTTGTTACTGTAATAATCTCTTAATGATTACAAAAATTGTAACTTCACAGAATAATTATTAAAATTGAAATAAAAACATGCAAATTAAAACAATGCTGATTATGATTTATAAAAAAATGTTCAAATGTGAAACAATTGAAATCATGAATGAATTTCATTCTTAAAATTGTCTGTAACCTACTTTTCTATAAGTATTATTTGAATTTTAAATCTTTTTTGTATCAAATTTATTTACTTTCATGTATTTAGTTTATTTGTTTCTTATTTATATTTTAATCGTTTATTTATCATTTACATGTAATTTTCTCGTCTATTTATTTAATTGTTTATTTGTTTCCTAATTCATAATTGAGTTGTTGCTGTCCGAGTGTATATGAATAATAATCATTAATAATTATGATATTGTAACTTTACAGAATAATTACTAAAATTAAGATAGAAACATGCAAATTAAAACAATACTGATAATGATTTAAAAAATGTTTTCAAATTTGAAACAAATAAAATAATGAACGAATTTCAGTCTTTAAAATTTAATGAAATCTAACATGATGTTTAATTTCTTTAACAAAACATTCAGCAACATTTTTTTTTCTTATCGGTTATTTTTAAAAAATTAATATGGAATAAAGTTCTGTATAAAATCCAATTCTGTTTATTTGTTTTGTAAAACAATGTATTTTTTAAAAGTTTTCTAAAACCAATTTTTTTCTTACAATTATTCGTTACATTATGATTACTGTCTGTTTCACTGCATGGACTACTTTTGTGACATCACGTCACTACCGAATAGGCCTTCTATCTCGGTGGTCACGGTTTAGTTCGACATTCCAACCACCTGAAGAAGGCCGCAGATACAACAGCCGAAACATTGTGATAAACATTGTGACAAAGATGAAGACAATAGTCCAAATAATGTAAATAGTGGCCAAAAGAACTATTTTTAGTTTGGCAAATTGAGATTTTTGAATACTTATAGGAAAAAAAAATGAGAATTTATATTGTTCAGTGCTGAAATTAAGATTAATAAATTTGCATTAATAAATTTACTTTATTTGACTTCATATCAGAAAGTAGTCTCTTATATTTGGTTGGATTATCTGTTTTTTTTAACTTCCTTTTTTCATTATCCTTCTCAAGAATTTCTCTTCAAATAACTGGGAAGTAATTTTTTTATTTTCTCTAACTGAAATTTAAGAATTGATAAATGCATTAGAAATTTCAAAATTGTCAGTAAATTATACACACCTTACTTTTTTAACCTTTTTAGTTTCTGGAATATATTAAGATATGCAGGACTACCTTTATAAAAATTGCTTTTTCACATCTAGCAACTAATTTCTTTTTGCCTTGTATATACACATAAGAAACCACCAAAAATATGTATATTACTGAGGTTACAATTATGACGCATGAACATTTGAAACTCAATTTTTCCCATTCTTTGACTATAATATCTATTTCTTATATAAACAGCTGACATAACAGCTTATGATCATAATAATTTTGGTAATATTCATTCAATTAGTAGACATCTTCCAATTTCAAATATGGATCACCAAGACCTTTTCCCCCGTACCATTCTTGCACAGAGAATATAGGGCTGATTTTTTTTTTATTTTTATTTTTTTTTATTTTTTTTTTTAATATGGTTGTTGATTAATAGGCTTTAAAATTTACAGAAGTAAATTCTGTGCCATTATTGCTTCTTATGCATTTTACAGATCTATATGAAACAATCTGCTAAATATTTCTTAGTAGTTAAAAAAGTATCATTTTTCTCTTAGAAAATAAACCATG
Organism: Acanthosepion esculentum; assembly: GCA_964036315.1. NCBI lineage: Eukaryota > Metazoa > Mollusca > Cephalopoda > Sepiida > Sepiidae > Acanthosepion > Acanthosepion esculentum. The sequence goes on from OZ038490.1 coordinate 124,316,200, forward strand.
ATTTGACGTGTATATTTGAAGTCACCAAAAGATGTAGGCTTAATCATACCAACTAGATAACTGAACAGGATCTAATATTTTATTAACGTATTTTTCATGTAATTTATTTTTACATGGTCCCATTTTCCCTTAGATATATATTTTGCAAAAAATTAACACATTCTCTCTGCTTTTACATGAAGAGCTTATCAGAAAATATTTAGATCTGATCTATACAATGTTTAGATAATATTCCAATGTAGCTCCACTCTACAGTAAACTCTCTGCTGAGTAAGGCCTAACATGATGGAGAACATGACCAAGAACTCATATAAAGGTAAAACAAGCTGCCCAAATAAGGCTGGAAGAACATTAAAATGTCATAATAAGGTGAAAGACAATGAAATCAGGCATGGATGATCATATATGGAGGGGGAGAGTAATCATCAGCTCCTGTGGAATGAAGTGAAAATACTGGACAAAGAACACTGGAGAGTTAGACATTTGAAAGAATCAGCATATATGCTATATTATGAGGAGTAGAAATTATTAGGCCTAGCAGAGAAATAAATACAGTATAGGAGCCACTAATAAAGAAAGACAATTGACAGCAAGTCTTCAACAGCAGCATACATACATAGCTGTGTTTTTTTTGTTGAGGTCGGACCAGGATTAATCTCACACAAAGCAAAGTGTGGGTGTTTTTATAAAGACATCATTTCTAGGAAGGTTGCCATTCAAGGCTTGAGACGCCATGTTGGCTCTCGTCTCCTATCGGAAACTCATACACCCTTTGTCAGTATTTACATTATTCGGACTATTGTCCTCTTCTTTGTCGCCATATTTATTACAACGTTTTGGCCATTGTATGCTCCAGCCTTCTCAAGGACACATGGCACAGTGGATAAAGGTGTTAGTTAGATCCAGTGACAGGACTCAAAGTGTGTGAGTTCAATACCTGGTTAAGGCGGTGGAGAACTTGGAGAGGGGATTTAACAGAAGATAGCTGATTAGACATGGTACATGAAACTAGAACAGTCTACCCCAGTGAGCGAAATAAAGGGTTCAGTTCAACATTCCAACCACCTGAAGAAAGCTGGAGCGTACAATGGCCGAAATGTTGTAATAAATATGGTGATAAAAATGAGCACAATAGCCTGAATAATGTAAATAGTGTACATAATACCTTATCTCAGAAATATAGACAGATACCCTTTGTCAGGTATTGCTTTTTATTCTGTCAGGTGACATGCCACCCTCCTCACCAACAGAAATGCTAGTGGGAAGCTGATTTAGATGCCAACCACCCATCCATTTACAGATTATCCTGGGTTACATATTACCAGTAGCAGGCATAAGTCAGACCTTACTTTAAAAGCAGCTGTAGCAAAAAGAGAAAAACTTCAGTGAGTGCATTCATCAACAGGCAGTTTAAATTTAAGGCTCAAAGTTCTTTGCAGAAAATTGTCCCATAGGACAATAGCCTAGTAGATTAAAGCATTGGTTCATGAATTTGGTGATATACTAATTGTGAGTTCAATTTATACTTGGACTCTGGAAAAACATTGCATGTCTGAGCAGTCCGAAAAATGAGAACTAGACAAGATATTTTTAGATATAGGCATTGGAATGAGAACAGTTTACCCTATAAAGGATTCAGTTTGGAATTCCCTGTAAGTTACCTGTATTGACATACACTTGAAGGCTGGAATGCACTATGGCTGAAACATTGTGATAACAACAACAAAGATGAGGACAGCAGTCTACATGTAAATAGTGTAAATAATGATAACTCCTCATCCCAGAAATTCAAACAAAAATGTTTGTTTTTATTTTAATATAGTCATTGCTGTATTAATAGCAGTCATTCCAAGGTTGGACTTGTGAAAGAGATGAAAGAAATTAAGTAAAAAAAATCTTGTTCTGGGTTTTTGACATATTTCTGTCCTAATAAATGAGATGACATATGTGATTTTGATACTTAGTTCCAGCAATCTGCTGATGGTGCTGCAATTCATCCACCTACCTCTGCTTTACCAGAGGATGCTTTTTGTGAATTTGATTGCATTTCAAATCATTGCAATGTTTGTTTTTTATCTTTATATTGTTAATGTAAAATTTTCATTTCATTGTATTTGCAAATTTTTATATCAATGATTTTCAGCTGGTTGTTGTCACTTTGCCAAATGTAAAATATATTCTAGACCTCGAGATACTGAATGACCAGATAAGTATGAATGCCTTGAGTCTTTGTTAACCCAAGTTTTGGCAATTACAAGTTGTTTTTCTTTTGTTAAATTAGACATTACTTATTTGTTTCTTTGAATGTAATTTTTGGCAATTACACCACCTGTCTACATTGTCTGTGACTCTCTGCAGTCCTTATCAGCTCTTGGACCAGTGACGTCTTGTTTTTGTAAAGAGTTTTTTGTAAATTTCCTGTAAGTATGCACCTTCTGTTTACTCATAAATGTAATAGTACCAAAATATGCATATATAGATGATGAACACTACAGATCATTGTTAATATATTTTTACCTGATAACTGTATTATATTTTCCTTTATTTGTTTGGGACAAATTTATATTTTATTTGGATATCTTGTTTTTCTGTTAAATTGTGTCACTAATAGCCGATTATTTAATCAGAAGCTTATTTACATACTTTAAAATACTTAAAAGGAATAGAACAAATGCCCGGCTTTATTTTTTGGTGTCAAGATTATTTATTACACTATCATGCCTGAAACTGAAATAAAAAAAAATACACACATTTTTTTTATTTGTATTATCATGACTCTTACATTAACTAGATTTTTTTTTTTGCCGTTTACCATATTAATCTGTTTCAGTGAGATGATTCATTTTAAATCATTTGACAATTAAAGCTAAAAATTAGAATTAAAATAAAAGGAAAGCATTTTCATATAATGTGTATTTAGGTGTACTAAATCTTACCAAACAAAGCTCAGACTAAAAATTGATACTTTTGTTCACTATCTGAAGTATTATTAGTTATGGTAGTAACTGCTCACAAGTTTTATAATATATGAATATAAGAAAACTGATAGTTGATCTAATTTTAGAAGTTAAAATGATGACTTTCAAAATGATTCTTAAATGAAAAGTATTTTTGTAATATCTGCTATTGATATTTACAAAATATAGCTTAGTCTGGTACAAGTGTGGAGCTCGTTAAGATTGAACCTACTGCACAGTAATAATAGTCTGCTAACTGTTGGTCTGTAAGGAGAGATTTTGTGATGTTTAAAGAAAGTTATAAAGTCTTCGAATAAATATAAACTGCCATTTATGACTGTTTATATAGAAATAAAATTGGTATAGATTTTAAGTACTTTTCTACCACATTTTTTATTTACCATTTAGTCATTTTCTTTTTGATTATTCTATATTGATAAAATTTCCAGTTTCTGTAAAAAAAAATTTTTCCACTGTATGTTTTTGTATTTGTAAATAGTGAATTTTTCAGTGTCAGATTTTAATGAGTACAATGACTTAACTGGTAGTACTGTCCCTGCAATCTTAGATTTTCCCCTAATTTTTAATCTGTTGGTTCTAACTGACTTATGGTTGTGCTGCATGTCTTTTATTTTTAACCTTATTGCATCAGTTACTTGTAAGCCCACAGACATACACCAGATATCTCCCATAAGAAGTTGGTAATTTTAAATAGACAAGAAAAGTTTGTCATTCTACATGAGTATTTACATTTAATCACTGCATATTTGTTACATTAAGTTAGAGAAAAAGGGAAAATAACTTTTAATTCATACTGACCTTTTGAGAATTTTATAAGTCATGACTTTTGCCCAAGGCCATGATTATCTGATTTTACTGGATTATTATCACTAACCTCTACCATGTGGTTGCAACGTTCTTATGTAATTTGGTGCCCTCCTCTTTCAAACCATCTTATTGCTCCATCGGTTTTAGGAAAAACTTGCCAGCTTCATAGAAATGGGACTAGCAGTTGATATGTTTTTGTCTAGTTTACAGATTTACCATAATACTTTTGTAGGTCACAAAAAATTGTTCCTGTCAGTTTGAATTTTCACAGTGAAAAAGTGAGTTATACAGGATAATAAAATAAATAACCCATATTACTTCAGAATGTTCTAAATGTTTACTCTTGCATGAGAAAAATTAATGTTTTATAATTTTATTGTAAATTTTAACTCTTTCTCCTAACATAGTTTATGAGCACAAAACTCTTCAAAGTTATCTTCTATGTGGCATGTCCCTTCAGGACATTGGCAATCATGGCTCTCTACAATTTCCTGCCCTTTATAACTCTGAATCTAAACCCTGTTCTGCATCCATTTACACTAAGTAGGTTATGTTTTCCTTTGTCCCTCTTGCCTTTAATATGTCCTGTGAGTCAAATTTCTTAAGCCCTCTTTCTTCATTGTATACTCTAGAAATTTCAACTCTCTGATGTTAAGTATGTGTCCTTTTTCCATTTTCACTGAAACTTTGTCTTTGCTCATATGTTCAGTCCATGATATTCTTAGAATCCTTCTGTAGAACCACATTTGTTTTGCTTCAAGTCTTCATCTGTGATGAGATTGTGCAACATTCACTGTCATATAGAAAGAATGATATTACATAACAGCTCAGTACTCTTTTCTTTGTTTCTAAGGAAATTTTCCTGTTTCTTAATATTTTGCTTAGCTTTTGGAAGGCATCTTTTGCTATCCCTATGTACCATCATTTTCAGTGTTGCACTTAATGTCCTCTGTTAAAACATTTCCCAGATATTTAAATTGTTGTACTGGTTTGATTTTGGTAGTTCCAGTTTGTAATTTGCATGTTAGGCTGTTTCTTTTGCTGACAACCATGCATTCTGTCTTCATGTAATTGATGTTTAATCTTCTTGCTTTCCTTCACTACCTTCTGTAGGAGTTCCTATAGTTTCTTTTCTTTATCTGCTTTCAACACTGTGTTATCAGCATATCTTGTTAAGACTGTGGCCACCGATAATGAATCCTGGTATGACTTCTAATTCTCTCAGAATCGTTTCACTGTAAATGTCGAATAAGTCTGTCTTACACCCTTTCTATTTTTGTATATGTATTGAATTCATTTTCTATCTGTATGCAAGCAGTTCCCTCTCAGTATAGGTTCTGGATTATTCAAATATCCTTCCCAAATATCTCAATGTTACCTAGCAGTTCCAACAGTTCTTTGTGACATACTTTATCAAATGCTTCTGCATGATCTCTAAAACATAGGTATGCATTCTTTTGCATTTGTATTGCTTTTTCTGACATTTTGAGCATAAATATTGCATTCCTTCTTCCAATATCTTTAATTAATTGGCACTGTTCTTGTCCTATTTCCAGTCTAATTCTGCTGCATACTCTTTTCATCAGAATTTAGATGATTTTTTTTGTTACATGCATCATTAGGCTGATTTTCCAATGAAGTTCATTTGTACCTGGCTTCTTAGGCAGTGCTGTTACTTTTTGATAAAGAAGTTGTTCATATTTCTTTATTTGTAATCTGAAGCACATTTAATAGGTTTTTGTTTGTTAGCAATATTTATTACATTTAATAAATATTTGCATGAATTGTCAGAATCCTTGGCATATAATGCTTTGAAATTGTTTTTGATATGTACTATCCTCCTTTGTTTTTCACTAAAAAAAAAGAAAATCTTTGTACAAGTTATATATATTTACTGTCATAAAACATTGTTTACTTGCAGTAGAATATCAATCTAACTTTCTATATAGATGGCAAAAGTAGTCTAGTTTATATCCTCAGTTTACTAACATCTTTACATAGGTAAATCATTAAGTCTATAGCTTAGTGATTAAAAACAAATTATTTTGTGATAAAAAAATCAATATTTGTTGTATAATTTTGTTCTTTGTCAGTGCACTTAACATTTAACCATTTATCATAAATGTTGAAAATTATACAGTGAAAATTTCAGATTAAAATTTAGTTAATAACCAATAATCTGAAAGTTATCATTTCCTCCTCTTATCACTGGAGAAAATTTTGCAGTTTTGTTTCATTCTTTTTTACTTTAAAAATGCCATTTAGTCTCCTATAATTGATACATGATGATTTACTTTGTTTCTCTCAGTATATTTGCCTTTCTCTAATCTTTATTTGTATCATTGTATATTTGCATTTCTTTGTAATCTGCACTACATTTGTAGTTATTATATCACCAGTAAGTAATCCTCTTCATGGTGATCAATACTAACGCAATATGATTTTTGGTCTTGAGATTAGTCTTTCTGTAAGGTGTATCATCAGCTCAAGGTTATTATACCATTTTTTAAAATATGTATTCAGTTTAATGATTTGCATTATCTTGAATATTAAATATTTATGATTAAAAATGAATATTTTTTTTATTAATATTATGATAAAAGGTAATATTGATTTTGGAGAATATCTAGTAATTTACTTTCTAGTAATGTCTAAACTGCTTATTTGCATGTAGGCTGTTTGAATATCATTCACAAGTATCGATTTTCTTAATGCACAACTATACATCAAATATATAAACAATTCACAATTGCAAGTAAAATTTGATAGACTTTTTAGAAACTACAATTAAACTACAAGAAGCATGAAAGATTTTATTAAGTACAAAATGACTGTTTCATTGTTTCAAATTCAAGCTAATCATTTCATGAATCTGATTATTGAACTACTTAGTAAACTTTAGTGAATGAAATTTGATCACTTTTTTTTTAAGAAAATGACATTACTTATATAAGCGATTCACTATGTAAAAGGATTATGTGGTTTCAGTACCTCTATTCTATTGACTTTTCTTTCCAACTATTTCTGCTTTTCAAAGAGTGTATTGAAATGATTAGTTTTGTTTCTATCTTTGATAAAATATTTTTATTATTCTATGAATTAGGCTCCTCATGTGTTCCTTTTATGTAGTTCCTTAGTTATTTTGGCTGATTTACATTTTTTTTTTCATTTGTGAGTGTGAGATTTTCTTATATGCATTATAAAATGCGATATCCTGTGATGCATGATATTTTATTTAATGTGGATTATTTGAATTCTACACTCTACATGAGGTGTAACATTGATTACGTCCATGTTAAATTTTTTGCGAATTATTTTTTTCTTTTTTTTTTTTTTTTAAACAAAAATGGCCACATCAACATCCAACGAAGCCTTTATTCAGTTTTTCTTTGATTCAGACTCCGATGATGATTTTGTAGGCTTTACTCAAGATATTGACTATAGTTGGAGGATGATAACCATGCTTGTGATTTGGAGGAAAGTATGATGACCACTAAGTGCTGAACAGCTACTATCATCCATGGCTGACAAATTTATGGAAACTAATGGCCTCATGTATGTACCTATTCACCTTTCTGAAGGTGAATTATTTTGTCTATTTATAAACGACAAAATAATAATGAAATAATTACTTAATTTCTCAGTGAGACAAATAAATATGCTAGTCAGGTGAAAGAAAGATCAAACAAATTACTGGTGTCTACTCATATGTAAACACAAGGAAAGACATCACTTTTGATGAAATGAAAGCCTTCTTAGCCATTTTGCTTCTTATTGCACCCCAAGATCTTCACAAGGAGTAATAAAAGTTAAAGTATATTAAATTGTTAATGTATTTATTAATGTATTTGTTTTTAATTTTAGGTTTCAATTTATTTTTTGTTTTCAATATCAAAACATGTGTGCAAAACTTAATGCATTACATAAAAATATTGCTCATTCATTCTTTTATTGATATACAAACTATAAAATCTATACACAATACATAGAAAGTTATAACAGTTTTAAAACAGTATGTGCTCATGTTTTTTTTGCGCCCTCAAAAAAATGTAGTGACAACAATTCTAGAAAGAATTTGGTGGGGTAAAGGTTAATATGCTAACCATTTTACTTGTTGTTGCTGTTAAATCTTCAAGTAATGTAGTTTCTGTTATTTGGTAAAATTCTTTGTGATACTGTAGTGCCAATCCATGAGATTTGATGAAAGGTGGTCTTTTCTAAGACCTACAGGGGGTTTATGGCCATATCATGTTGAAACACCAGTTCTCATCCAATCACCAAAGTTAAATAACATTGAACCTATTCAGTACCTAGATGGGTGACCACTCCAGAATACCAGGTGTTGTAATCTTGGATATGTGGGTGATGTAATGGATAATGGCTCAGAATGGGAAATTAAAGAGCAGAGTTCAAATTACAGTCAGGTTCAATATATATTAAATACCCTTGGGAAAGGTATGAATCCACCTCTTCTACTCTCAGCTACTGGTTAAATAGTAAGACTTGTATCAAAAAGTTATTATCGCCAAAGATTTCTTACAATTCAAAAATGTTTCAGCTTTAAATAATCTTAAAATCTTTATAGGGGGGGGGGGATCGATCAAGACCTAAAGGATTCATTTGCTTAAAATCATCTTTAATTATTGATCTGAGAAAATGGTAGTATATGGCTGATAGTTTAGACATTTCTGCATGATATCCGTGAGAAAGTTATGAATCCACTTCTTCTCCTCCCAGTTATGGGTTAATTAGTAAGACTTGTATTGCTAAATCATTATCTCCAAAATATTTTTGCAATCTAAAAAATATTTTGTGGCTTCAAGTAACTTGTGAAAGGTTGATAAGTCATAGAAAGCAGATCAATCGAATTGATACAAGCTATTTACAAGCTTCTAGAGGAATGGTGAATATACCACTTAATATTAAATTGATCCTCAAGTTCATCCTAGCAAACTGGTCAGCAAGTGGTTGAATGGATTGAGAAAAGTGCTCATCTGCAAGTTTAAGGGATAAAGAAGATTGCACAAGTTATTCTGTTGTGTCTAACTTTCATTTGCTATTTATCAGTAGTTGAGGAAGGAGAAAAAAATCCGACATTGAACAAATAAAGCATGCCCTGTAAACTGCTTTGTCAATGGACAGGTGTGTCTGCTGATGTTTTCCTTGCAGAACTATAGAAGCTCTACTACACTATTTGGAGGAATGCCAAGGCATGGTATATGTATTTCTGATAGGACTACCAGACCACATCAAGCTGCTGCTTGTTACCCAGGATGGATGAAATGAATGAGTCACCTGTTAACTAGAACATGAGGCATTTATGAGGGACAGGATGGTTTCTGAGAAACCAATTGTGATAGCTATTATACATCTGGTTAAAATTAACATTGCTGTGCTTTCCACTACTAATTGTTATAGCAACATCAGCTCTTATAGCTGCTTCCAAACCAATTACTTTGCCGAAGATTGTCTGCATCAATGAAGGGATGTACAATGGTCATGTGTGAAAGGCATGCACAAAAGTACAATATTTCCAGTGCCATCAATTAGGCCGCATTGCTTTAGACTGTCAGGGAAATGAGATGCAATGGGAAATCCTGAAGCAGGGTTTTTGTTGTGCACCTTTTTTCCTCTCTATCTCATTCGAAAAGTAAAATGGGATAATTAAAGATGGAAGTGATTTGAGAAAAGGTTAAGATTTCACCTGTAAAAGACTTAATGTCAAACATCTACTTTTAAATTAGTAATTTTTATAAATTTATATTAGTTAAAAAGTGGTCAGAAACATTTGTATGACACTGTATTTTTTTAACTTACATTATTAAATTTATGCATGAAGGTGGAGTGGATTATCTAACTTTTAAAATGAAATATTTTACTTTTGCATAGGTGTATATAATGTTGACCATTCTCTGTCCCTGTCATGAACAGGAGAAATCAAAGGAAAAATTAAAAGGAAATAAAATCTAAAGGGAAGAGGGGAAAAACTGTAAATTTAAGCTAATTGAAGTAGCTTAACAGATTAGAATTATCGATGGGAAGAACAACCTCCATCATGGACATACTCCAGGTGATATAATTAAGAGAGAACAAGATTAGATTAAGAATGAACATCTCAGTTTAATATAGCTATATTATTGGATAGTTAATTAACTATTACAGTAGGAATGTATATTTATATTTAAACTGCTACAAAAGATGCCAATCTTATATTGCAACAAAATTTTCATCAACTAGTTTTGGCCAGAATGGCCATCATCAGGAGAAAAAATTCCTAACTACGGTGGGTGAATGACTGTCTCTGAAGAAAGTGAACTTTGTTGTTTTCATTTGTTTTTTTTATCGTTAATTTTTGGTCAGTCTTTATATTGGTCAAAAATTCTTTCAAGTCCTTTTAAGGAGAGTCTGGGAGATTCATGCATTTCAGATTTACCTCCTTAGTCATTCTGTTATCTTTTAGTTTTCTTTTGTGTGTGTATATATTTGTGTATATACAACACTCAACACTTCTGCAAGCATGACTGTCTAGTGTGGTTGAGAAATATGGGGAGGGTGATCTATGGGATTATATATTGATTCTATCTGTGTTATTTAGTCTATTGTTAAGTCTGTCCTGACAGTGTTTTGAGGCACAAAATCCATTTGTTCCTCTAATTGTTCCTCTAATCCAATCATGTTCCTCTAGTATTTTCCTAAGTTTATCTGTTGTGTCTATTTCTATTCTTTCAATAATAGTGAATTTTGCATGGCTATTAAAATGTTTTTCTAGGTGGACATATTGTTCTACAGGTAATCTTTCATGGGAGCTAACTTAATCCAATTCCGATAATTATTAATTCTGTAGCGAAAGGGCCATTCAAATTTTTCTATATATTGTTTCTGACATAGTGTGCATTCTAATAAGTAAATTATGTTATGACTTCTACAGTTGTGGTAGATTTTTAAAATAGTGTTAGTGACTGAGCTAGTGAATGAATTGGTGTGTTTAATGTGGTGGTTACAATATAGGCTCCTTTTGTTGTTACATGGTTGGGGAAATCCTATTATATATATATATATATATATATATATATGTATATATAATATTATATAAAATTCTGATGAAGCTTTGTTCTTGTCTTTATTTTATAAATATGAAAATGAAGATTGATAGATTTTGATTGAATGCATGCAGGGAGATGTTGAAAAGTGAAAAATCCTGAACAAGAAGGTACTCCATAATATATCTGATGTTTGGTCTGAATTTAAGCAGGTCAAGTTACAAACATTTCAGTACCTTCTCATGCATACAGACATAACTATATTGTGTTTCATAGGCCTATTTTGTAATTATATACTTTTTTATTGCTTTTCTAGGAATTTCTACCTAAATTTAAAGAAAGCAATTTATAATGTATGAAATGTTTATATAATTAAGCTCTAAATTAAGATATTATTGATGTACTCTAAATCATACTTAATAACATATTATATTAAGATGTTTTTGACATAGTCTCAATTAAGTACCTCCAAAAATCCGCTATAAAAGAGCATATCATGATGAAAAATGCACCAGACTTTATAAAAACAAAGTTTTATCAAAATGTTTGTTATTATTAAGAGGAGAGACCAAAGTATTTTTTTATTAAATTTTTTAATCCTTTGTAGCATGTTCAAAATTTTGGTTAAAAATCTTGTTTTTCTTGTGTCAGTGGGTGGGCCAAAGATTAATATGTGCAATTTAGTGTCTTTTTTAGCAGTAAAAAACACATTTGAAAATACTTGCAAAAATAAAGTAATTGTTGAATTTTAATGAGAATTTCAGGATTTATTCACAAATTAAGGAAATTATTTTTATTTTATTTTTTATTTATTTATTTTTTTTACATGTGTTACCTCAACTTACTTAATTTTATTAAATTTCAAGAAATTAAAATTTCACTCGCTTCATATTTATATTAGTTAAAAGCAGGATTCCGTGGAGGATTTAAATCATTAATTTGTTTTTGTCAAACAGAAATACCATTTACCAAAAATCTGCTCTGAAAGTAAAACAGATTACTAAGATATTCTTTTGTTACAACTCAGTATAAATGGTGTGTGGCTGATCTGTTAGCAGATTTGTGCATATGACATAAATGCCATCAAATGATCATGAGACTACCTCATTGCTGTTTTTACTTTCTATGGCAATCATAGAAAGTGATAGGCTTGGTAGCAAAAGTAGGACATCCTGCTCAGTATGTCCTGTTCAAGCTGAGAGATCTTTTATTTTTCTTTCTTTTTTTAAATAATTCTAAAAACTGTATGCATTATGTTTCTCAACTAGTAGTGAAAGGTGTTTTTTTTGTTTTTTTAAATGCAAGAACTATGTTTACATTGCAAAAACTGGTCAAAATAGTAGGTATCCGAAACTGCCCTAGTTAATGTGCAAACATGTGCCAGAGTAGTGAAATTTCTTTCCATTTCAACTGTTAATATCACTTTTATTTTCAAGGCTATATTGATTAAATTATTATGTAAACAAAATTTTATGTTTTATCTTTATAATAGGTATTCCAAAATAAAATTTTATTTTTAATATATTTAAAAACCTTTAATACAGGCATAAAGATCTGTCTATATTTCTGAGATGAGGTATTGTAATTATTTACACTATTTACATTCTTTGGACTGTTATCTTCATCTTTGTTGCTGTATTCACATTTCGGCCGTTGTATACTCTGGCCTTCTTCAGGTGATTGGAATTTCAAACTGAACCCTTTATTTCATCCAACTGGGTAGATTGTTATAGTTTCATGTATCATGTCTCAGTTATCTCCCTTTAATTCAAGGACACATGGCCCAGTAGATAAAAGCATTGGTTGGATCCAGTGACTTGACCCAAAGACTTGTGAGTTCAATACCTTGCTACTGCAGTGGGGAACAAACACTTGGAGAATTGAGTTAAAGGGAGATAATTGAGTCATTCAGAAGAGGCATGGCATGTGGAAGTAGAATAATCTACTCCAATGGATGAAATAAATGGTTCAGTCTAAAATTCTGATCACCTGAAGAAAGCCAGAGCATACAATGGCTGAAACATCGTGAATATGGTAAGAAAGATAAGGACAAAAGTCCGAACAATGTAAATAGGGATAGATATCTTGACAAATCATAAAGAATGGTACCAAATTTATCTTTTTAGCTCAATTAGCAACAAAGTTATAGTTGTTCTATGTTCATAAGATACAGGCTTCAAACAAGTTAAAAATCATTATAAATGTAATGTTGTATAGGTAGTCTTGAATAAAAGAAAGATAATGCTAATGAAATTAGTAATTTTTAGATCATATAAAAATAGCCAGAAGTGCAATTTGACTAGGGCAAAAACAGGTTAAAAGTATACTATACTAAACTTGCTATTAAAAAAGGTATCCATCAGAGATATATACCTGAGATTTTGAAAATTTACTAATTTTTGGATGAGGAAGTCAACAAAACAGCTTTTCATTGTAATATCAATACTTTTTGTAATATATTATCTTATTTTGAAAATTTTGTAATTCTCAACTTATTACAAGAGTACAGTAATGACTACAAAACATAGAAATTTGTTTTACAAAAGGTAAATAAATACTTCAGTTTTTAAACTAATAGAAGACTTTCTAGACATTATGAATGGTTCTCCTGCACTCCTTTTCTCATGGTGATTTACTGCCTGAATTTTCTTATAAACTTCTGATATGGCTAATATTTCTGGAACACTCCATATTCAGCCATCACTTTAATTGTTGTTCTGGCTGTTTTTGATTGGTACAAATATGAATTTTTTTATTGATGTACTACTGAAAAAAAAAATTAGCTTCATCTCTGTTGTGCTGTGGGAACACAATTCTCCCCAATGTTTAGGCTGATCACATCTAATAATTATTCATTCCTTTAGCATTATTTTGCATTTACTTGAACACCTTTATGGCATATATTTGTAATAGTTTTTCACTTGTTTGAAGCCTTCGTCTTCAGTTATACACTGTTAAAATTGGTTTCTGGACCAATAGCTCATGAGATGGAAAAACTTTCATAGTTCTGACAAACTTTGAATGGTCATCATGACTTAATTTACCTACCAAGATAAATGTAGCACCGTTTTTATGTTTTGTGAAGCTTTATATGTTTGTAATTAAAAGTTTTTAGATATATTCAAAATAAAAATTTAGTTTGAGATACCTACAAGTACTCAAATAAAATAATATTTTTTTTTTGTTTTTAGAAAATAATTTACTGTCTTGTTCAAAATTTGTTGTGCTTCCATGGATTCGCAGTGTGAGGTAAAGGATTCATTGAGCTCCTGTTTCTTTAACTCCCATTCACCCACTCACTCAACACAAAGTAGGACTTGTGACCTGTCAGTCGAGAAGCACGTCTGCATATTAAGGTCTTCTGCTGTTAGCATAATTAATAAGATTGTATTTATAACCAGGTTGCTAGGCCTGTTGTGTAGCTTACAGCACCTCGTATACCCTAGCACTAACTCATTCCAGCTCAAAATTGCTCAACTTTGGAAACTGGACAAGAATCCTTGATTTCCATGCATAATCCATAATGATCCTTACACCTGTTTATGTTTTAACCATTTTGTTACTAACTTACTAACTAGCAAGATCCGTCCCTGCCTCACTGAATACTGAGGTTTATAGCATAATTATCATGCATATATGACACTATAGTGTAGTAATTATCTGTTTATAGTCTACAAAACATACAGACCATCAGGGTGGTTGATGGACATCCTCCTTTTATCACCCCAAGTGTCCTTTAAAACCTTTAGCATACTAAATTCTTTCTAAAATTGTTCCCCCTGCCAATGCATTTTTTGAGGGCACAAAAACAGGAACACCTACTATTTTAAAATTGTTATAACTTTCTTTAAAACCTTTAGCATACTAAATTCCTTTATCCCTATCTTTAGCATACTAAATTCCTTTATCCCTATCTTTAGCATACTAAATTCCTTTATTCTTTAAAACGTTTAGCATACTAAATTCCTTTATTCTTTAAAACGTTTAGCATACTAAATTCCTTTATTCTTTAAAACGTTTAGCATACTAAATTCCTTTATCCTTTGTCCTTTAAAACCTTTAGCATACTAAATTCTTTCTAAAATTGTTTCCTCTCCCAATGCATTGTTTGAGGGCACAAAAACAGGAACACCTACTATTTTAAAATTGTTATAACTTTCTTTGTATTGTGTGTATAGATTTTATTTGTTATATACTAATAAAAGAATGAATGAGCAATATTTTGATGTAATGCGTTAAGTTTTGCATGTATGTTTTGACATTGAAAGCAAAAAAAATTGAAACACAAAATAAAAAACACGTATATTAACAATTTAACATACTTTTATTACTCCTTGTGGAGTTCTGGGGTACAATAAGAAGCAAAATGGCTAATAAGGCTTTCATTTTGTCAAAAAAGTGGAACGGTTCTTCATGTTTACATATGAGAAGACACCAGCATTTGTTTGGTCTTTCTTTCACCTGACTAGCATATTTATTTGTGTTATTGACAAATAAAGTTTTTATTTTGTTGTTTATAAATAAATTAAATAATTCACCTTCAGAAAGGCTGTCAGGTACATCTATGGGGGCAGTAGCTTCCATAAAATTAGTCAGCCATGGATGATAGTAGCCACTTGGTATCATCACTTTTTTTCACCTCATTAGCATGGTTATCATCTTCGGCCGCTTCACCATCAATATCCAATTGAATAAAGCCTTCAAAATCATCATTGGAGTCTGAATCAAAGAAAAACTCTTGAATAAAGGTTTTGTTGGATGTTGATGTGGCCATTTTTGTTTACAAAATATTGCAAAAAAAATTAACATGGGTTTAATCAATGTTACACCTTGAGTAGAGTCTAGAAGAATTCAAAATAGCATTGGGAAATGGAAGTTTCACCTCATTTCAAAGTAGTAGGTGATTTCCAGCTTAAAATACCAGAAATAAGAGTTGACAAATGTTTATTTATAGCAACTGTCTCAAGGCAACAGAATGCTCCTACAGCTGCAAAGGGAAAGAATTCTACAGTGACAATTTTCGCCTCCAGAGTAGTAAAGTTAAAGTTGATAATTTCTTTATTCTGGCATTGATATATTACTAATTTCTTGTAATTAATCTCAAGTTTCCAAGATACTTTTTTTTTTATCTGAAAACCAAATGCTCCTAATGCTGACAAGATCTAGAATTTGACTCTTTCTATACTTTAATGTAGAATTAGCTGTATATTATAAAATGAAAATATCTTTTAGATTGACACTAAGCTAAGAAATCATTAAACATGTCAACCCCAGCTAGGCAGGCTAGAAGAGGATTGGGTGAATTTTAGTTATACTACATTTACTCAATCCTGCTAAATTAAACCACTGTACAATCCTTATTAGTTTTGTTTCTAATATTCACTTATAGGTTTCAATTAAGATTCTTAATTGGTTCTTTCTTTTATTGATCTCTGCTTGATCTAACTCTTCATCGTTTTTTTTCACCTGCTTTTATTAATTTTTTTAATACTAAAAACCTCCTAAAGGGGGTTTTCCTGCACAAGTGGCATTTCACTAAGTTACAGGGAATACAATAAGCTAATAAACTTATATTTATTTCACTTAAGTATTTGTGTCTCCACTTTATTTGATCAAGAATCTGAGATAAGGCAAAATATTTTATTCAATAATTTTAACTTTCAACCTAAATTCAGTTCATTAGAAGAAAAAATCTTATGTGCAGCCAAATTACTATCCTGTCATAGTCATACCATGTTAAATCAGCAAGGGTCTGACCATCACAAACACAGATTTTTTTTTTTTAAATTGGTACACTTATAAAGCTTCATAATAGAAATTGAATGGTATGTTTTACATCTTTAGGTCACAGGGTTCCCACGATATAACCCTTTGACCCTTGCCAAAAAGGTGAATTTTGGAAAATAGTCACAGTTTAAATATTGACTTTCTTTTTCGGGATCATGACAAATGCTGAAGTGAATCTCACTGACAGAGCCTCTGAGTAATGATAAGCTCCAACTTTTCTTGGGCTTAACCTTCATTCTCATCCACATGAAGAGCTTATAGTAGCACTGCAGTTCATTGGCACTGACCTAACACGAGACCAGAATGGTGATGTCAACCATGAACACTCTAGAAGGAGGAATGACCATTTGTTCCTTTTGTCACCACTCCCTTTGATGTGTCTGCTGCACCTTGTAATATGTGTTCCATGGACATAATGAAAAGAAGTGGTGAAATCACACACCTCATCATGATGCCAACCTTGAGGGCTTGCCACTTGGTGGTGTAGTTACCAATGGTGAACTGCATAAACACTGCTCTGAAATATTTCATTATTTCCCCAACCATACCAGGGAAATTGGAAAATTTGAGGGACAATCAAATTAACTCTTGAGGAACTGATCTGTACGCATTTCTTACCAAGATGTCACTTCATCTTTCTGAAGAGTCCTCTTACTTTCTAGAGAGATCTGTGTAGCAGTAACTTACCACACCAACCCAATAGGGCCAGAGTTGTGTGTATGCTTTGCAAGGGAGTGTAGAGATGGCGAATCGGTGAGCTTCCAATGGACAGTGAATTGGGCAGCACTTTGTGCTGATGGAAGTGGTGGTGTCACATGTAGCCATTTTTATTGGCTGGTTCTGGGTGCTCATTGGCTGAGTGCTGGCTGGGTCAGGTGCATAATAGCATGGCACGCACATTCAATGGTAGTTCGCTTTTAACAGGGAGTGGCGTATTGGAGATTGAGACACTAAGAGAAGTGTGGATTTGTTTTGCCTATTGGAGCTACTGAACTCACACTACCTTTCCACCCCACTTTCTTTTCCTCTGTGTGTGTGTGTGTGTGTGTGTGTGTGTGTGTGTGTGTGTGCATCCAAATAATTTTTGCACATTTTGTTATTCAATTCTCTACAAATAATGTGTGAAAGCATATGTGATACTCTGTCCTTGTCATCTGCCAATACAGTTTTGGTGGCTAAGGCAATACTGGCACCCCTGGCACCACCAGCAGCTTTTGTCACCAGACAGGTATTTTTTTTGTATGTGTCAATTTCTTACAATTTCTTTTTATAACTGCAACTGTAATTTTCAACATTGTGTTATAATACACAATGTGCTTGTTCGAGTTGGTCAGTTTGGCAATTTATGCTTCAGTATAGGTTTCTGTTTTGTTTTTTTTGTTTTTTCCTTGATACTGTGGTTTTCAATTCAGTTTTTTAGTTTTTAATTCTTTTTCTTGTGTAACGACAGCGTTTCCAGTCGATATCTGATTTTGTTTGAAATTAATAAATTTGCAACTTAGTCCATTCAATTCACAATTTCTCTTGTATTTCTGGTTAAATCTTTAAAATATTCATATAGCTGGGAAGAAAATAAAATAATCTTTCTAAATATGTAATTTGTATGTGCTTTTATTCATTGAATTATTTTTTTACAGCAAGTTAAAATGATATTTTACTTTGAACAGCCAAAAATAAAAAATATAATTTTTTTTTTTTTTTTTTTTTTTTTTTTTTTGAGACAAAATTTTACACATTACCAATCTTTATCAATATTCTTGAAATTTTATGCTCAATTAGAAGACACCTTAAACTACAACCAGGAAGATGTTCATTTCTTCTCTGATTCATGGAAAATTATAAAATAAGCAAAAAAAAAACAACTGATAGTAATAAATGTGTGATAAAAGAACTTTAAAATTATTGAAACTACTGTAACATTCTTGATAAATATTTACAACACTGAGATTTTTGCATTTCTTTAAAGTTGAAAATCTAATTTAATATAAACAGCTAACAGATCCTAATATCCACCCTTCTCAATATTTTCTTCAATGCCTGAAGCCATCTGTTACATAAACATTGAGAAGCTTTGCACTCCAAGTGATACTGTTACACTGCACAAAGAGTTCAGGGTACTATGTATAATGAACAGTTTGAATTTTTGTTTTTTTGTGCTTTAATGCAAACAGGTATATAAAATAAACAAATAAATCCAGCTTTGAGTTAAAATTTCAGCTTAGAGTTAAACAGACAAGGCAAGTGATATATTCAATACAACAGCATTTTGCTGATTAAGCTGCATGGTAAAATTCAGTTTTTTTAAGTTTTTTTATACTATGTGTAATTATTTGAATAGATCACTTCTCTTTCTTTTGTTTTTTTTTTCTTTTACTAACAATAGTAAATTAAAATCATTTCAAAAATAAAAACTTAATTTAGCATCTTTGGTGAATTGTTATTGCATTTTATCTTAGCACAAGACATCTACATAAATAAGACTTTTTTTTTCATAAAATAACTGAATAAATTGAGTAATTTATTAAAGAATGACTATAGCAACCTGTAAAAAAAATAATGACAGGTTTGTTTATTTATGAAAGAATTCTGCAATTCATCACATATGTACACATGGTATCAAACACACACACATGTGTATATATATATATGAAGAAATATAGTCCTGATGTGGCCTGACGATTGCATCAAGCATGAAACAGACTGTTGCCTCTAAGTGTTGACTTCTATGTTCACTTATATATATATATATATATATATATATATATATATATGGTTGGAACAAGTTTGTAGTGATTTTCAGTAGGGGCATTTGAACATTGTTTCACATGGTGTGACTGATATTTGACACAAATGTTCTGAAAAGTCACATTTCATCATATCTTTCCATATGTTTTGTGTAGGTAACTCCACAGAAAATGTGATACCTAAGGTTTAAAATGAATTTAAAAAAATGAAAAATCTTTTAAGCTTTTATTTTAATTTCAAGCTAATAGATTAAATTTAGTATTTTCATCCAATAAGCAAATTATTTTTCTGTATTTCAAAAACTAATTTAAATTGATTGGAAGAATTTTTTTTTGCTTTAAATAGCCAATTAGCACCCTTTTTTTAATCGTCTTTCATTGTTATGTAATTCTCTTAAAAAATTTTCCAAAAATAAAACCTTTCTGAAACTTTATTTGAGGAATATTAGTTGATTTAAAGTATAATTAATCTTAGTTGAAATAAATATTATATACTTTAAGTTTAAAATATTGCAGAAATGCATTTTTTAATACAGCAGTAGCTGTTTATTTAAGCGGTTGACAGCTTGATGACAGATTGATTTTTATTTAATGTTCTCTGAAGGCTATATCCATAAAAAATAATTGAATATAACGTGAGTGTTTTTATATAAATTTTTAAGATTACTGAGTACTTAAAAATTATGAAAATATTCTTCCTAATCTAATGTTTTATGGAATTTTAGATACTTTCTGGCTTTAAATTTACTATAGCTATCACTCTTATTTTCTGATAATGTCATATAGGCCACCTCATGTCTACAAAAATGGGCACATTTATACACATATAAAAAAAATTAATTCTTTTTAAAATACTGTGAATTACTGAATTGTAGCAAGCTTTTCCATTTATGATTAGTATATATAGTTTTCATTTAATAGCAATATCACCTAACCGCTAAAATTAATATAGTATTGTAAAAGATTTAAAACTTAATAAATTTTTCTAATAAAAATTTTAAAAATTGAAAATAATTCTTGTAAAAATTCATTATTCAATGAATATTTTTTTTCTTAAGACAATAATATCCTTAATATATCTTATTTATAAAAGCAATTAAAAGGTTTTCTAATTAAAAAATATAGTTTTATTGAATTTTTTATTTTACAATTCTCAGTAGATTTTCAGTAAATGGGTCTTTCTGTTTGACAAAAACAAATTGATAATTTAAATTCTCCAAAGTGTTAGCTTTTAACTAATATATAAATATGAAAAGGGTGGAATTTTAATTTTTTGAAATTTGATAAAATTAAGTTGGGGTAGCAGATGTTTAAAAAAAAAAAAAAAATTTCAAAAATAATTTAATTCCTTTGTGAATAAGTCCTGAAAATTTCATTAAAAATCTGACAATTATTTGATTTTTCTTTTACCTTTTTAAAAAAAAAAAACACTAAATTTCGCATACTAGCTTTTGGACCACCCACTGACACAAGAAAAACAAGATTTTTAACCAAAACATCCTAAATTAGATTTAAAAAATTAATAAAATAATGAAAAACATACTTAGGTCTTTCCTCTTAATAATAACATAAACATTTTGATAACATTTTGTTTTACTCAAGTTTGGGGCCTTTTTCATAATGGTATGCTCTTTTTTAGTGATTTTTTTTTTTTTTCGTTAAAGGTATTTAAATTTGTGTGTTCATTGTGAGTTTTAAATGTTTTTATGTTTGTGAAAAGAAATGCATTTTCATAATTTAATGCACTTTTATTTTTTCAAGAAAAGGTAACATGTAAAAACAGCAAAAAAGAAAAAAGTATTATTTATAGAGTTGGTGCCATTACTGAGAGTACTGGTCATAAGTGATTTGCTATGTTCAGAGTTAGAAATTTTGATCTGGAAGATCAAAAACATTCTAGCAGGCCTGCAGTCATTTATTAAAAAATAATCCAGGTCCCCTGCAAGGGGGCATTACAAAGATACTCCACATATCTTATATAACTTATCATTGTAATGTATTTAAAATCACTTGTATATGTGAATCACTAAAATGTTTGACTGCCTCATAATTTAATGAAACAATGTAATGGACTGGGGGGATTGGAAGGTAATTTTGTATTATGATCTCTTGCAAAAGCAGATGTTGGACTCGGATAAATTCTAATGAGTGCATTAATGAACCAAACAATGAAAAGCATCTGGAATTGACCAGTCAGGAGGATGTCCTCTTTCATCAGGACTATACAAGACTTCAAGTCTCTTTACAGACTAGAAATTTGTACAACTTGGCTGTGATGTCATACAAACCGAGCATACTCACCTGATCTGGCAATTGTGGATTACCATTGATTTTATTTCCTGCAAAATTCTCTTCATTTCTGTGGAAACCTGTAAAAACCAGCTAGACTAAGTTCATCAAACAAAAAAATGTCAAGTTCTGGAAGGATGAAATCATGAAGTTTCCTTAAAGATGGTGAAAGGTTCTGGAGCAGAATATTACATATGTGGTTGAATAAATTATTGTATAAATAACTAAATATTGTCTTTTTAAATTCACATAAAAAACATTACTTATTTTGGTTCCAACCTAGTATATATTGTTTGTGTGTAACATTTTTTGCAGATAATACATTAATCTTGGATGAAAGTACTAGAGAGTGTCTTTGACTTGAGGCAGAATGTAAAGTTACAACTCTGGTACTTAGCAAAAGAACAAGAAGCATCTAGATACTCGACAAAATTGTTAATACATCCATAGATGAAATTTTTTAGCATTATTATGATAGTACAGTTTACCTTTTGAATTGCAATAATCTTTATGTATTTCTGAGATGAGTTATTATGATTATTTACATTACTTAGACTGTTGTCATACTCATTGCCATATTGAATATGGGAGTGAAGATGAGGATAACAGTCTGAATAATGTAAATGTAATAATCTTCTTTCTTTTTTTTTAATTCTGTTCTATTAAGATCAAAATAAATTGTGTAAGGGAATCTGCCATGGTAGAAAAGGGATACACTATTATTTATCTTGATCTCTTCCTTACTTCCTCTCTGGATCCATGTTGTGTTCTGCAGTTCTGTCCTCTTGGCAACTCTGAGCAGACAGTATTGTCTATAGGTATACCTTTCCACTCTCCTATCAGGTAAGAGTCCCCTATTAACAGAAGATCTTTCCGTTATCAACACACTGATTGGGACTCATTTCATGATACCTTGCATTGAAGGTTTCATGCCAGTATGGAAATACGTGTAAACACAATTTTCTCCTTGGTTCTCTCCTGCCTGTTCAGCTGCTATAGCTCACAGAAATCATTTCTTTGTTACTATACCAGAGTGACAGGTTTGATTATAACAGAGGTCTCCTTGTCACCTCTTGTAATGAATGTAAGCATGACCTCAATGAGGAAAATTCATTATTCACTGATAGAATGAAACCCTGTAGAGTCTCTCACAAGTTTGATTCTAGAGATTACTGGTGGCTCTGCAAGAGTGTACTAAACAATAAACTCCTCTTTTCCATCAATTTGAAGTATTATCTATTGCAGATAATGCAGAGTGCTTTGCTTGGAAATTCTCTTCCAAATCCATTCTCGATTTATTTGGAATGTCTCTGACTGATTACTCCCCTAGAACAGTCTCAACTGAGTGATTTACACATAACCCCGTCCATGGTTTCTGCTATCATTTGTAAACTAGTTTGCCACACGTTTTACTGTATCCCTGCAATTGTCCTAAAGAAATATGCTCTTGTACTGTCTCCTGTTCTCTCCAAACTCTACAATAAATGCCTTGCTAATTCTTGCTTTCCAGCTTTTTGAAAGTCCTCCTCTCTATTTCCTGTTTATAAGAACTTTTGGGAACCATTTGACTCCTCAGATTATCACCTTATTTGTCTCTTACCTCTTTTTGGCAAAGTACCAGAAGCTTTAATCAATGCCAAATTGGTTCAGAATTTTATTTCACACAACCTCCTTTTGGATAAACGATATGGCTTCCATTTCTCCGGGTCTACCCCTGACGTGTTAATGGCTAGCACTGAATTTGTTTATCAACCTTTAGATAAGAAAGCAAAGTTTGACTGATGCCCTAGATGTTTCAAAGGTATTTAATATGATTTGGCATACTGGCTTTCTCTACAAGCTCAAGGTCTATGGTGTCTCTGGACAAATATTTGGCTTAATCCAATCATTCCTAACAAATCATGTAATGAAGTGTGTGTTGAATGGACATGCTTTTAGTTCATTTTATATTAAATGCAGGGATCCAACAGGGCTTTATCCTTGAACCTACACAGTTTCTGATCTTCATCAATGACCTTTCTGATGTCACTAGGTATTTATGCAGATGACACAACTATTTACTCCTGTTTTAGTAGTAAGTCCAACAGATCTGACAAAATAAAACTGGCAATTGCTTTCAAAAAAGAATCTCTAATCAGTGGTTCACTGGAGCAAGGATTGGCTTTTAAAATTTTAATGCCTCCATTTAATCGCCACAGAGAACTTTTTCTGCTTTCCATCAGTATGCCTAATGCTAAACTCCAGGAGAGTAACACATTACCTTCTTGGGCTCATGTTTTCCACTGACATGAAGTGGAATGGTCATATTGAATCAATTGCTAGGTCTATTGCTAGGAAAGTTGGTTCACATTATTGTGCCAGATAATTCTT
This sequence comes from Acanthosepion esculentum, assembly GCA_964036315.1. NCBI lineage: Eukaryota > Metazoa > Mollusca > Cephalopoda > Sepiida > Sepiidae > Acanthosepion > Acanthosepion esculentum. The sequence continues at coordinate 124,340,215 of OZ038490.1, forward strand.
CTTGTCAGAATCTGTTTAGCACATTTATAAATCTACCATTTATCTGTGCATTGAATACTACTGGCATATCTGGTCTTGTGCTCCTACTATATATCTCGAGATTCTTGATAAAATCCAAAGAAGGATCTGTAATGTCATCAATCCTGACCTGGCATCTTGACTTAAGTTGCTGTCTCACCAATATGATGTGGCTTCTCTCTATCTTTTCTACATATATTTTCATTGCAATTCTTCTGATGAGTTTTTCTCCTTAATGCCTCAACTGTATGAATTTAAGAGTGCTACTAGATTGGCAACTAGGTCTAACATTTTTACTGTTGAAATAGCTAGATGCAACTGACAGTTCTAATAGCTTCTTTTCTCCCACTTCTCGCTTGTGAAACCTTCCACCTATAATCACCAGTCGTCACCTTTTGTCTTCCTGAATCCTATTCCTTTATTATCTTTTTCCTCACTTCTCTTCACTAAAGTTTTCTCATTTTCTTCCACTCTCTGGACAGAAAACTCAAGATCAAAATATTCAAAGCAGCTGTTGAGCCAATTCTACTCTATGGCTCAGAGTCATGGAGACTCTCTAAAGGCATGGAGAAATGTCTGGATGGAACCTACACCAGTCTTCTGATGAGAGCTCAAAACCTCTCTTGGAAGCGCCATCCAACCATTCACCTAATCTACGGCAGTTTTCCCTGTGTTTCTTCTCTCGTACAAGCTCGTCGAACACAGCTTGCTGGCCACTGCCACTGTGCCAAGAATGAGATTGTCTCTTCTCTCCTACTCTGGAAGCCTGCATCAAACCTCAGAAAACTATCATTTCCTGATGTCATCTCAAGGGATGCAGGCATTGGTAGGAAGGACTTGGGGACAGCAATGAAGGACCAAAGAATCTGGTGTAGTGTTGTGAACTCCATGATCTCGACAGCGGTCAACACATGATGATGATGACCCTTCTGCATCCTAGTGGCATTGTCACTTTGCTTGGGGTGAAATGATATATTTAAAACTTAAAAAATACACAAATTTTATAAAATTTATCTAAGATTTTCAGAAGCACATTTTTTTCTATTATTAATTATTATATTTGAATTTTTTTTTGAAAAATTATTATAAAATTAATTTTTATTAAATGGAACATTTTTCAATATTTTTCTGTTTTTGTTGAAATTAGAGATATATTTATCTTTTCATCTATTTTTTTTCCCTAAATATTTCTATCATGTCTACCGGAGTCCTTAAAAATACCTAATAATCAAGAAATGCTTTTACATTGAGTTTTATTTTTGTTCACAATCTTTTATCTGAAGGACGTTCTTTTGATTGTAAACTTAAGATTGAAAAGATTTTTAAGTGTTGATTAAGTGTCTTTGTAAATAGGTACAGACTTCTATTGAAAAAAATGACTGTCATTGGTGTACTACTTTCTTACCTGTCATTTCTATGGTGTCATTAATTGATATTTTATTGTAGTGGTGGGTACACTGTCATTCACTGCATTACAAAAATTTAAAAATAAGTAAGCAATTGAGAAAATTAAAATAAATTAAACTGCTGTAGAATTTATTCACTTTTTTTTGACAAGGTCACAACCACACAGAACATGACATGAAAAGGCCTCTTTTTTAAGAAATTAAAAAGCTTTTAAATTTTTTTTAATATATTCTACTTTTGTAATTGCATCCCTGTGGTAGGTTGCTAGTGAATGTTTTTCTCTTAATACACCCTTCAGGAAAATTTGATGTGAATTAAATTTGAAATTACTTTTAATTTAAAATATTGTTTGTTTTATAAAAAAAAAATGTAGGAGTATAATTAAAAGTATGGATTTTGACTGTACAGCCTTATCAGCCTCTAAGCTAAGCAATGAGCTTCCTGTAACTCATGTTCCTCTTTAGGCACCCAGACAGATCTACTCATTTGTCCTTGCATGTTGGTTCCTAATATTTTGATATATTGTTGGAACTTTGGTTTTCCAACACACTCTGGTAAAAAAAAACGTTTTGTATTAAAGTACAGGCTGGAAATAAACACTATTTCATATTAAACTTTAAATATGCTTTCTTGTTATGCCTTTGTTTACTCAGTACTATACAGTAGACAATATGATTAGAATTTGGATTCAAGTACATTTTTTTACTGGATGTGTGCACATCATCATGTTATTAATTTTTATCATTGAACTGTTTGTTATCAACACATGCATTATATTGAGTGTACATTACTAACTGCAGTCATAACCTTATTTGGCTTTCTAAATGTAAAAGTGTTTTAACATTAGCAAGTTGTATGTAGATGAAATGCAGGCTTTTGCATTTCATTATAATCGTTTAAGTAAATTTAAATCTCTCATCAGAATCCTTGCACATTTATAAATCTACTATCTGTCCATGCATTGAATATTGCTGACACATCTGGCCTAGTGCTTCTGCTATGTATTTAGAGACTCTTGATAAAATCTAAAAAAGAATCTACAATGTTATTGGTTCTGACCTGGTATCTTGGCTTCAGTACACTTTCCCACCACTGTAACAGTTTCCTTGTGCCTTTTCTATAAATAGTTTTGTGAGAATTGCCCTGATGAGCTTTCCTCTCTGGCACTTCAACTTTACAAATTGAAGCGCAATACTAGATTGGCAGCTAAGTCTCAGCATATTACAGTGGAAATTGATAAAAGTAACTGTACATTCTATGCTAATTTTTTTTTCTTTCACACTTTTTACTTGTAGAACTCTCTTTTGGCTTCTTGCTTTCCTGTCAACTTTGCTTTTCAAAGATGTAAATACAATTTCAATCATTATCTTCTTAATTCCTGTTCTTTTATTGCTCTCTCCTTATTAATGCTTTTTCTTTTACACTCAACTCCCTGCATCTTAGTGACTTTATTGCCTTGCTTGTGGTGAAATGGGATAGTGTGCTAATATGTTTCTAAATATATCCTGAAATTTTTTCCAGCATTGGTAAATTAATGTCAATTTTGAAGAAATATTGACTTATATAATAAAATCAGGTTGTATTATTTAACTTGGTCTCACTTAAAGACGTGAACTTTTGCTTTTAAACAGTTGATATCTGCTATTATAGTTGATTATTTCTCATTTCATCATGCCAGTTTAAAACTAAGTCTTGGTGCCATACAGAAAGTTGAGGTTTTAGTTTTTATTTATAATTCTGTTTCATATAAAGTGATGATCAAGATAGTCTTTAGATTTTTTTTTTTTTTTTGCCAATGGTAAAGTTTTAAAAATTACAAAATTATTCAATAAAAAGCACCAAAGAAATTTATAGAATAAGGAAATATTTTGTAATTTCAAAATTTTTTACTATGCTTTCACATGTCAACTAAATACCAAAAAAAACAAAAAACATAATGCAAAAATATACACAGAATATTTTGGTCATCACTTTTTATATATTGTAATTTATATAATATATATATATATATAAGTGAACATAGAAGTCAACACTTAGAGGCGACAATCTGTTTCATGCTAGATGCAATCATCAGGCAACTAGTTGGCTGACAATTGCATCTAGCATATATATATATATATTAAATTTCTTGAGAAATGTTTTATAGTAGAAACTATTATACTTAAGGACATTTGAGTTTGCAATTTTGGAGTTGAAGAGCTCTTAAACTGACAAAAATTAAAAAAATCCAAAAGTGCAATAATGTGCCTATGCATGTTTTCTCTAGGTATTGTATTTTTAATAATTGATGCAGTAAAGATCTTCAAATTGTAAAATAATTTCATCCATGATTTTTTAAGATACATTTGCTATCCAAGTCTCAGAACTAGCATAGGTATCTCAGACTAAAATTTTATTTTCAATGTTGATACCAAATTTATCTTGGTAGCTCAATTGGTAATGAAGTTATGACTATTCAAATTTGGTCATAAAATTTACCATTTCATTTGCTATTGGGCCAGAAGCCAATTTCAACAGTGTATAACTGAAGATGTAAATTTTAGACTACTTAAAAATCATTATGAATGTAATGCTATATAGACTCGAATTAAAATAAATATAATACTAATGGAATTGATAATTATTAGATCAGAACAGTTTAAACATAGGGAAAATTGCATTATCAAAAATGGAATAGTTAAAAAAAAACACAGATGGGCAAATTTGACTGTTCATACAAGTTTCATTTCAACTTTTAATGCCTTGCAACTTCTTGCAAAGATTTATAGCACAGCAGAGATGAAGCTAATTTTTTTTCTTTCAGTAGTACACCAATAAAAATCACAATATTTGCACAATGTACAGTCAGAAGCACAATTTGACAGGTTAAAAGTATACCATCCAGAACTTGCCATAAAAAGTATTCATTGGAAGTACATGTTTGAATCTTTGAAACTTTATTAATTTTTTGATGAGAAAGTTAACAAAACAGCCCTTTTCTCTGTAATGTGAATACCTTTTCTCCTGCATGTATCTAATTTTTGAAGATTTTGTCAAATTATACAATTTTTGACTCACAAAAAAGGACAATAACGACTACAAAACTTAGACATTTGTTTCATGAAATGATTCATTGGTCAATCCTTTTAACAAATGCTTATTACAAAGCTTTAAACTAATTTATCTTCAAACTAAAGAAACTAAAAATACATTAATTGGTACTGATGACAAAGATTTTCTGAACAGTTGGAATGGTCCTCCTGCTTTCCTTTTCTAATGGTGATTTGCAGTCAGAATTTGTTTATAAATCTCTGCTATAGCCAATATTCCTGGAGGTATTTGAATTGGTTAGTCTTCATTACAAATGGTAGAGTGGTTTGAATACACATTCACTAAGTGCCTTTCTTCTTTCCTTCATTTCTTTAGAGATGAAGTACCATAAAAAGTTATATCACTGTATTGTCAATTCCTTTCATCACACAGTTTTTAACTTTATCAGTATATATTGCAAGGAATTTGGAGCCTTTTTCAGCTTATTTTTCTCACTTGAAAGAAAACTACTTTTTAGATTTTATTAAATATCAGAATAGTGGTCTCTAAAATGGAAAGCAATAATACGTAAATGTGATGAACAGTCATATAGAAGCAAGCGAGCCAGAGTGGCTTGCATCTGGTGCAAAGAAAAATAAGGGTCTTACCTCAACGTGCGGCACGTGGCATTGGCAGTTTTGCTCCTTGAAAATGGCATTACTCTCTCATCTAGCTTTTCTAGCAGTATGTGCAGTAATGAGGGGTATTTGTACACTTTGGCATGCTTCAACCAATAGCAAGTTGTGTGCTGACTGGTCAGACTGGAGGAGGAGGATATTCGCTTGGGTAACTGAGAATAAAAGTGAAGAACGCTAATTGGTTGGTTGGGCATGGTGTTGGCCTGATAAAAGAGGGCTGAAGTGGTGGGAAGGGGAGAACGGGTTTACATTTTGAAGTGTGTGGAAGGCAAGAATGGTGGATTGAACCAGCAGTATCTTGAATTGTACGAACGATCTCGGAGTAATAGACTCATTTATACCACAATAACAAAAAAAGAGAAAAATGTACAAATACTCTCTTAAGAAAAAGATGTTATGCTCATCTTCCATAACAGTTTAAGAAAAGAAATTGCAAAAAGACAAAGTATGTTTGCAAAATTTGAATGACAAAGTGTATTTTTTCTTCAAAAAGAAAATATAAAATTTATTTTAACCTCTGAAATAGGATTTAATGCCTAGAATTATTAAACAAATAAACATTTAAAAAAAAATAAAAGGAAACTGATTACATTTTGAAAATTACCTAGTTACACTTCAGTTTTTTTATGAATCCATGCACCAAAGTTAAAACATATATCGTGTAACATGAGAGAAAATGGCTTGTCTCCTGGTAGAAAACAGGTTTGAACATGCCTTGCCTGTAAAGTGTACCCAAAAAGAAAATGATGGCTTTACAAGTTGTATGTTTAAGAAACAATAGATCTCGAAGTCTCACAGTATTATTTCTTGAAAAGGCGACATAGCAGTGCAATTTTGGTTAGTGAACAGGAGACATGTGGTGGACTGTTTGGTTTGAGCTGCACTGCTTGGTGAATGAAACAGATTAGAGAATTCTATTCCAAGCACAATGAAACCGACTACAAGGTATTTTGGCATTTAATACTCATGAACAATCTGAATTGAAGTTGTTACCAGAGTCTGATGGTTTGTCCACTGGACTATCTGTTGTTGAGTCGGTGGAGAAAGTATAACTCATTTGCAAACTATGCATATTGAAAGAGCCAGCAACAGGCTGTCAGGAAGTGCCTATGCTGTGTGCTAGCAGCTTTAAAAAAGAAGAAAAAAGCGTCTTTACTGAGATAAAATGGACTTTTACACAGCCTTTGGAATGGACCCATTTGTGATATATCAACAATTTATTTGGTGCCGGCTGCTCTCCAGTGAAACGGATGACATTTATCTGGCTGGTTTATGGAAACTTTGTGCTATTTGGGGCATCAATGATCGGATGCTGAGGTGCACCTTTGTAGCAGGATTGCTAGATGAGATCATATGAACCATTGACCAATCAGCTATTGGCCTGGGCCCAAGCCATTCGCAAAGCAGAACCAGTGGTAACAGCAGTAAGAACTGACAGTGGAGCAGTATCCCAGCTAGAGATACATATGGCAAGTGATTCCTCTACCAGTTGCAATCATAATAACCCTGTATGTTACAAATGTGGTGGTCCAAACCACTTTGCAAGAGAGTGCTGGAGTCAAGGTGGTGTGGTGAACATGATTCAGGGAGTACAGAGATAGCTGAGGTGCTATTGTTGCAATAAACTGGGTCATATTGCATGAAATTGTTCAGGGGAAAATGGATCTGGGGACAAGGTATGTCCCCTGTAAGAAAGTAAACATACCATTACCTGTAGTTGGCGTCCAGGTAGATGATGTACAGTGTTCAGCACTTGTTGAAAATTCTTCGTCAATAATTAGTGCCCACTGTTGTCAATTGTGGGGGAAGCAACATGTAGATGTTGTAACAATTGGCAGTGTGTCCAGTGCATGCTGTGGAGCTGGAGTTGTTACAATTCACACAAAACAAGGTAACCTTGCTGAAGTTTGCATTCTGGTCATGCAAGAAAAACCTCTTGGCTATGATCTGCTGCTTGTGATCGATACTATACACACATTAGGTGGTGCAGTAATTACACCAGCTGGAGATGTGCAGCTCAGCTGAAAGGAAGAATCTTGTACAGCAATTTCCATTTACGAACATGACTTCTGTGCTACTTTTGACAACATTGAGAAAGCCTGGACTACGAGGTGGAAGTGGGCCATGAATAAAGTACCAAAGCCCTTCTAGCATACAGTTTCAGAATACGCAGTATTGAGCAAGATCAGGGCTGCATATGAAGAGGAGTTACAAATATAGATTGTTAATAGCTGGCTGATACCATACCCCCAAGAACGATTAGGACCCCCCCTCCCGCATTCCAAGGGCTTGATCCCTCTGATGGCTGTTGTACAACCCAACAAAGAGAATGTATGTCCAGTCTTGGATTACCAAGAATTAAACCACCATATGGATGCCTTCACTGCAGATGCAGATGTATGTGCTGCCAAATTAAAGGAATGGTGCAAGCTAGGCCTTTATGTGGCTTTGCTTGATCCCTGTTTTCCATTATGGTTAGAACATATTAATAGGTATCCAATGTTTACACAGTGAAAATGGGCCAAAATTGTGAAATTCCAACTGCCAATATTTTACTTATTCTTGAAGCTATTTTGATAAAATTAGTATGTAAATAAGATTTAATCTTTTCTCTTTATAAACATGGAATTCTTTCTCATATGTGGGAATAAGTTTTTATGTTACTATTTCAATAACGGCAGCTTGTTTTTTTGCATTTTCAAAGCTGACAATTTCATAGTGGTGTTTTTAAAACCTATTGTGCTTTAAATTGTGTCCTGTTACACATCAAAATAGTTCCATCTTAAAGAAAAAAAAAGATGATTGTCAATTTGGTGGGCTTAAGATAAGGTTTGATGATGTCCTTCACAAAAATTTCTAACTTGTAAACTCTAGTGAATAAAATACCATAGAAATTCAACACGTAAAAAAAAATGAAAATTGCACCTTGTGGAGCAATGTCTGTTCTTTAATAATCAGTTGGTTTCATATCTCTGTGCCTATACAACTGAGATACATGCAAATCAAAATGAAGATTCAACATATTGAAATTTGTATTGCTTGCCAAGTGAATGAACATGGCTAGCTGAACCCCATTGTAAATCAGACTTATTTCATTGATGGATATTACAGGGTGCAATAAGTAAATTGTCACCATTTTATATTTTTAATTTCTCAAATGCATGTTATTTGCTTATGATTTTGTTGACTGCACAGTAGAGTCAGTTGTCAGTCTGTGAGAAAAAGATCACCATGACACACATATATATGGAAACAGTATGCTGTATTACTTGACATTCTTGCCAGAAGCTCCAATACGAACATTTCAGTTTTGGAGCATCAGTCTGAGGACAGTGCAAAAGATTCAGAAAGACTTGGATGAGTTTATGGTGATTACGAAGACGTTTGGAGTGATCACTAGTGATGGTGACATTATGCCTCTATTCATCTTCCCACAGGGCTTTAGTCTCAACATAGATGCCTACATCAAGTGCCTTGAAAAGGTAGTGCTGGCCTGGGTCAAGAGAGTGGCTGCTGGAAGATACTATGTCTGGCAACAGGACTGCACCATGCTACACATGCAGGAGAACTCATGTTTAGGGTTAGATATCCACCTACTTGTCTTCATTATTATACTACCTGATTGATATAGAGAGGCATGAATGTAATAAAAATGTACTATTAGGTAGAGAAAAACACATAACCTTTTTTTTCTTGAGTTGAGCTGTTCCAAGTTTGAGAAAATATTAATTTTTGCGTTTCCTTTTGTTTTTTTCCTCTTCTGGTAAGCCTATACTGGATTAATGTGCAATAAAAACTACTTTAGACCAAGTTAGGATTTGACATTATTACTTCAGTACTATAATGTAAAATGTATTGATATTTCTATTAATATCTCCAGTAATAAAGAAACCAAGTAAATGAATATATCAAGTTTTAAATGCTCATCATGATCATAGGTTCACTGTGTAGTTGAGCACCTGATCAGTTCACTCTATATATCAGGATTGAAAGTCAGAAGTATTCAATCATGTATAGTATGAAAGCAGACCTAACAGAACACATTCCTCTCCAGATCAAGCCATACTATTGAAGATTTTTTAAAGTACTGCTCACTCATATTTATGAGGTCTTCAAGATGGCATTACTGCAATAGGCTCAAATTATAAAAGTCCTATTCATTGATGTCTAAAATTGTAATTAAAACATTCAATATATATAAAAAAAAATTTGTTTCATTTCAAACATTTAAGGCAAATAAGTATGTAATAGATATGGTTACATTTACTTTTACTAAATTTTGAGCATTGTCTTTAAGCAATATAAATTAATTTAGGTGGTAAATAGATTTATTTTTTTATAAAATTAAAAGCCTTTATCTAATCGTGTGTGTGTGTGTGAGATTTAAAGCTGAAATGATATACGTCAAATTATACATTTAAGTGATAAAATTTGATTTTTTACTTGTAACCCATTTTGCAGAGATGAAAAATAAAAAAAAGTAAATGAACTTCTTTCAGTTTATTATATTTGTTATTTATGATCCCTCTCTCTGGCATCCCTGTCATAATCAGTTATTTATTAGTTCCTGAAAATAAGAATGGATGATTTGATAAAGTTCATTTTAGAGAAAAAAATACATTTCTTTTTTTTTATTATTTTAAGGATTGGTAAAATTAATGATAGCCATTTGAAAGGGATTTAAAATAATCTTTGGACATTGATATTACATTTTTCTTTTTTTTTTCTTTTGCCAGGTAGTGCTTATCATCATATTTACTTGTTTGATTAAACAATTTTCATTATCTGCTGATGATTAACAACCAGATTTATACTCACTCACACACACACACACACACACACACACTCTCTCTCTCCCTCTTTGGCTTAGTCTTTCTATTCAATCTTTATTTTGTATAGTTGTGACTGCCATAATTCACATTGCATTTTACTTGTGAAATATACCATGGACCAAATATGTGAGCAACAACAAAGTTTTAGGAAAAGTAGAAACAAAAAGAAATCTTATATTTAACATCAGGAAAAAACAGTTGAAATTTCTAGGACTTATAATGAAGAAAGAGGGCATGGAAAATTTGATACTCACAAGATAGATTGAAGAAAAGAGGGACTGAGGAAAACAACACATAATATACTTAGTGAGCTTGATGGCGGAACAGGGCTTACAATAAATGACAAAAAGACTTAATTTATTAAGAGCTACAAAGAACAGGAAACTGGAGAGCCATGATTGCCCATGTCTTGAGGGAACACAGCACATAAAATGAAAAAAATCACTTGTCTGTGTTAACATTGGTGTAGTTATAAGTTAAAACTCTTTCACAATAATGCTCATATATAATAAATATATTTTAAAATAACATTTATCTGAAATTATTAACTCCATATTAAATTGAATATGTGCATAATACTTTTTGGTGAGTTATTGTCTAAACAGGAAGTGTGTAGTGGAGTAACAACTGTGAACCAACTTTGGATTTGAGTTGAAGATGGTTGTGTTTATTTTGCACAGATGCACCTGGCAAAGGTATAACTTTGCATCACCTGACACTCTTATTGCTAGATAACTTGATAGAGGTTTCAACACTAGTATGCTAAATTGATATATGGCAAAGAAATGGCCATCTAATAACCTCCCCAATGATCTCTTAGATTAAGGAGCCCAACCAATTGATCAATTTAAAATTATTTCATGAGGTTTTTAAAATTCCATCAAAATAAATTCACTGAAAACAAATTATTTCATTTTTAATTTAAATGTAAAGAGGATGTCATTGTTATCAAGATGCTAAAATTTACAAATGCAAAACAATTTTTATATATGTCTTTATCAATGTGCAATTACAGACATGCATATCCCAAGTATGTTTGCAATGTTCTCTGATTAATATCCCTTGAATAATTACTGATTAAAAACTGATCTGTTCAGAATATATGGAAATGGTTATTAGTAAATTAAAGGAATAGCTATGAGAATGCATAAAATCATCAGGAATTGTAATAATTCTACATATAGAGAATATTTATTTATTTTTATTTTCAAGCTCCTTCTATAACAGAAATTAGGAACTTTTCCTCAAATGAGAGAATGAAAACAATATTGGGCAAGAAAAATGTATATTAATCTCAATGTGAAGTATCTGAAACCTTGAGTTATAATTTCACAAATTTGAGATTAGAAATTGAAATAGGGAGAGTTTCTTTTTATGATGAACCTTAAATCTACACCAATGAATTTGCATTACTTGATCAAAAAGTTTCTATAGATTGTGTTGGTTTTATCTAATTAGATTAAAACAATTTTTTTATTCTGAGTACCAATTTTTTGCTCTTTCACTCTATTGCTCTTATTCTCATGGTCCCTTTTTCTTGTTCTTAATCTGTAGCCATGTTTCTTGTTCTTCAAAGGTCTATGTTCTTATTCAGTGATCCTGTCTTTTGCTCTTGTCTCTTACTTTCTCCTCATATTCGCTCTTAGTCCATCACATTATTTCTTCTTCAGTTTCTTCTTTTAATTGCTTCAATGTATAAAAGATGTTGTCTAATTAACCACAAGAAATCCTTTAATTTAAACATCTATACTTTTACTTCATGCTACATAATGCATTTTTATATACACTTTGCATAACTTTATATCCTCCATTTGTGATATGGAGACCATTACTGAAAAAAAAAGTTATGACAAACTATAAAAAAGGTTTTCAACCAAGATAAAAGTCAGTGATCAGGAAGTTAAAGTGACGAGCCAATATCTTGACTCAATTATCAGCAAAGAGGCCTTCAGAATAGAAATAATTTGAAGAGTGATACAAATAATGGCAGTTATTGCAAAACTAAGTACCATATGGAAGGACAAGAACAATTGCCTGAAATCAAATTGTTGTGTGGATTAGCCTTCTCATTCTGCAAATCTTGGGTATTAATTAGCAGAATTAAAGCAAGTAATCCAAGCATTGGAAATAAGATACTACAGAACCAAACTAAGCATCTCCCACATAGATAGCATCACAAATGATGCAGTGCAAGACACCATCAGACAAAAAAACAATCCCATTGGGAGCTGGTCTGGTGCTCATCTGTGCAGCACCCCTATGACCACATCAAATCATGAGACTGATGTTGGTTTATGCATAGTTTTCTGATAAAAATTATAACTTTTCTCAATGCAATTCATTTATTTTTCAGAAACTTATTACTTAATATTTTTGAATTTTCACATTACAAATTTAAAATTTGTTAAAATTAGATTTTTCTACCATATCACTGGATATTAAATGTGTTTTTTGTTAGAATGAAAAATTTTATATTATTTTTATATGCTAAAAATCAATGCAAATCATGACCATAATAAAAACACAGTTAATTCAAAAACACTTATGTTTATCTATACACTAGCAGCTATACCCAGCTGGTTGATCAGAAAAAGCATTCAATTAGAATGGAATGAAAACATCATGTTTAGATGTAACAGAGTCTATCTTCAATTACTTTGAAGTACTTTTATTAAAAAAAATTTTGAATTAATCCAGTTACTGATATAACAGAAGCAGTCTGTATTTATTCAATTGAAGTTAGCTGAGGACATGAAAGGGTAAAACAGGCAACATGAAGACCCACTTCAGACCATAATTATTTTGGAGATTTTGAAATTCAATTTGTCAGTGTGCTACCAGGAATGTAAAAGAGAATATATTTATAAAGTAATTGTTAAGTTTGATGAAAATTGATCAACAAATAATATGAGAGAAACCAGAAAACTTGCCATTTTTCACTATTCACATGGGTTTTCACTATATGGGTTAAATCAATTATCAAGTTAAATGACTGTTAAACAATCAATTCATTGTTGGTTACAATTGAGTAAAGTTTATATTAGATTGCTTGAAAATTGGGGGGGGTTTAAAATTTGTGTTGAAATCTAAATGTAGTTGGATAAAAATAAAAATGATGTAACATACATAATGAGTTTGAAAGAGATCAGAGGAAAAAGGTTGAATTTATCAATTATTGATTTTTTAAAAAAATTATTGATTTTTTTTATGCTAAGAACCTATCTCTTAGATTGTACAATGTCTGTGCCAAGTTTGGTCAAAATCTGTTGGTTCTCTAGTGAAAAGGTATCACATAGATACAGACATCCTCTGTTTTCTATATATAGATTGCACATGAGCCCCAACTCAAACAAAATTAAATTTATATGGAAAAAAAAATATTTATACTAACATTTTGTCAATTTAATGTGGTGCAATTTATAATGTAACTTCTATTCTCCTTTGTGATAAAGTGTTTTTAAGTATCACTAATAACTAAAAAAATAGTACATCCTTATATGAAGTAACCTTGACTTAGCAATTGTTTTGTACTTACATCATTTTTTAATATATATATATATATATATATATATGGTCCTTGATAAATATGAGAATGAGGAGAACTTGTTGCAGGCATTTGTCATTTACAAGTGGAAAGAAAATAATCATTAATTAATAAAATATCTAAAAATAAATTTATCTATATTTTGTTTTCATTTTTTTAGCTAAAATTTGAGTAATGTTGATTTCCAAAATTTTCTAACATTGATTTGTAGTTGAGAAGGTTTTTTTTATCAATAAATGCTCAAAAAGCACAAAATATTGATTGCATTTTTAGTTGTGTTTAATATCTTGTTCCAAAATTGATGACAAAAATTTATTTCTTAAATATATTGTTTTTCTTCATTTTTCCTGTTGATAATTTGAATATGAAATTTTTTTTTTTTTTTTGTATGTTCATCCAGTTTGATGAATTTGTACATTGTAACAACATTAATTTGACTATCGCAAATCATGCCTATCCTGCTTTTTTGAAATGCTAATGTCTTGTCAGAATAGCAATTTACAAGTTTTTAGATTATAAGTTATCTATAATATAATAATAATAATAGTAATAATAAAGTGATCTGTATTTAGATTAGAAATTGATTGTTCCAACCATTTTTTTCTCTATACTGTGCATATTTCTGATTGAATACTGTTGAGATGGCTGTAGTCAACAAATACTTTGTGTATGTTGTTTTGATGTTGTATGCTCATCTCTTTTCTGTTATGTTTTAGGTTTCTCTGTTCACAATATGCCTCCACCGCCACCGCCTCCTCCACCATCAGGTCCTCCTCCCTCAAGATCTGGAATTGGGGCCAAATCTAGCAATAATGCAATACCTACAGACCATAATGCCCTTTTGGGAGAAATCCATAAAGGTATGAGGTTGAAAAAAACTGTGACAAATGATCGAAGTGCCCCCGTATTAGGTAAGTTGAGTGCTACATTTTGTCTTTTCCTTTTGGGAAATACTACTAATCTTGGTTTTTATTTTGTAGAGACGCAGTTCTTTCATTTAAACCAGGCATTTATTCAAACACTCTATGATCATGAAATTTTTTTTTTTGAAGCAAACTTACATACAATCTTAGGTCTTTTTTTTTCTCACTGATTCTGCAGCTTTACCATTACAGATTATAAGGCTAAAAAGAAGAAAAAAAAAATTTCCACTATAACATATACCTTCATAAGTATGTGTTATGTAGGAATAAAGTGTCGCAGCCAACACTGGAGTTTGAACACAGATCTCTAGAGAACAAACACAAATTTTCAATAAGTAGATCACTTGATGGTAAAGGAAATGTATATACGGGAACTAGCATGGTGTCTAAATGGATTACTGTTCAGTGGCTATTTTCAAGTGAGTATTATCGAGCAAGTACTACTAGTGCAAGTGTTATTCGAAGGTATCTGACACCAGTATTGTTCAACAGTATTACAATAGTTGTATCTGCAATTACAAAGTTTCTACTACAACGAGCACTACAAAAGACATCACAAAAGTGGCAACGAGGATTCCTTCAACTTAGACAAGGATTCATCGAGCTTACACGAGAATTCTTTCAACTTACATGAGGATTTGTTCAATTTACACAAGGAAAAAAATTAATCTGCAAAATATTAAGCAGAGTACAGTGGAATGGAAAAATCAAAAGCTGTCATGGTTCAAATGTTGCAGCAACAAAAACAACATGAACAGCAATTACAACTACAACAGAAGTTTTTTTGAGTTGTTTACCAAAATGATGGAAGAAAAAACTTCAGATTCATTCACTCCAAATGCTGTTGCTAATTCAATCAGTGAATTTATGTATAATTCAGATGAAGAGATAACTTTTCCAGTTTATTATAGAAGATATGAAGGGATCTTCAAAAGGGATTGTTTGCATTGGAATGATGAAAAGAAAGTTTGGTTGTTATTAAAGAAATTGTCCCCTGCTGAACATGAAAAATATGTAAATTATATTTTGCCAAAAAAAACAGGAGAGATAAATTTTGATGAGATTGTTCTAATATTATCAAGGACTTTTGGTGATAAGAGTTCATTATTTAATATATGATGGCAATGTCTTAGTAAAATCCAATGATGAAGATTTTGTCACTTATGAAGGAGTCCTGAATCAAGATTGTGAAAAGTTCAAGTTAAATGAATAAACTCCTGATTTATTTAAATGCCTGATATTTGTACAGGGTTTAACTTCTAATAAGGACATGGAGATAAGATCCAGGATACTTGCTAAATTAGAAATGGATCCCAAATTAGCTCACCAGAAAAAAGCAGAAGAGTGTCAACCTACTGTGAATTTGAAAATCGATACCCCAAGAAATGAGGAAAAAGTAATTCATAGGTATATAGTGTCTGACCATTGAAGAGAAAAACTACAAACATTTTTCAACTCCTAACAGAATGGTAAAAAAAAGAATATAAACCCCCCTCAATACCTAATACTTGCTACAGTTGTGGAGGTAAGCATTTTAAAAGTGATTGTTTCTTCAAGAACAAAAAATGCTATGAATGTGGGAAATTAGGATACAAAAGTATGTGTTGCAGATACAAAAAAATGGAGAAAAAAATAAAAATGTATATGAACATGATAAATACATGGGGTAACGATAAGAAGCCTAAAAGGGAAATTAACAAGACCTCTCAAAAGAGGAAATTTGTTTTTGTGCAAATTAATGATGTAAAAATAAAATTGCAACTAAATACAAGAACTGATAGCACTATCATAAATGAACAAACATGGAGAAAAGTGTTTATTGACTTCTGATAAAGTTGCACATAGAATTTCAGGAAAGAGATTGAACTTTTTGGGTGAATTCAGCTGTAACATTTCTTTTGTGGGGGGAAAATCAAAAAGCAGTGATGTTTTTATTAAAGAATATTGCTAATTTGTATGGAACAGACTAGATTGCATTGTTTGATCTTTTGGACCTTCCATTTAACTCTTTTTACAACATGATAAATATTGTTACCCCCGGTACTAATATGGCAATGGAAAAATTGAAAAATGAACGGAAAAAGAGTTTTCCAGAAGTTTTCTCAGATGATCTAGGGACATGCACAAAAGCAAAAGCTAAGTTTGAGTTAAAAGACAATGTAACACCAACATTTAAGCCAAAAAGGAGGTTAAAAAAAGTTTAAAACAACATAGCTACTCGTTGCCAAGTCCAGAGGAAATTTTTGCCAAATTGAATGACGGTAAATTTTTTTTATAAATTGCACCTGTCAGATGCTAACCTACAAAGTAATAGTGGATGAAAACTGCTCAGAATTATTAACAATTAACACTCCATAGAGGTTTATACAAATTCAGCTGACTTCCTTTCGGTATAAAGGTAGCACCAAGCATATTCCAACAGATAATGGATACCATACTTGCCAGTTTGGATTGTGCTCAAGCATATTTGGATGACATACTTATTAAAAGTAAGACCTAAAAGCAATATGCAGAAGATGTAAAGAAAATATTTGAGAGAATCAAAGGATATGGTTTTAAGATTAGTGAAGGAAAATGTGAATTGTTTATGTCCAGACTTATATATCTAGGATAACCAGATCCTTCAAGGGTGTGTGCAATAAAGGACATACCTGCTCCAACAAATATAACAAAGTTACAAGCATTTTTAGGGTTTGCTAATTACTATCATATATATATATATATATATATATATATATATATATATATATATATATATATACACACACATCATACATGAATTAAGACTACCCTTGAATAATTTGCTAAAGAAAGATGTGAAATAGAATTGGATAGATAAATGTCAAAGAGTGCTTTTGAAGAGATCAAGAAAGTCTTAACATCAGATTTGTCACTATCTCATTTTAATCCTAAATTAAAAATTGTGGTTGCATCAGATGCAAGTGATTTGGGTATTGGAGCAGTGATACTACACAAGTATGAAGACGGAACAACTAAACCAATAGCTCATTCTTCAAAATCATTGATTTCAGCTGAAAAAAGTTACAGCCCGATTGAAAAGGAAGCATTGGACATCATATTTACTATGAAAAAGTTTCACAAATTCATACATGGTAGAGAATTCATACTACAGACAGATCATCATCCACTATTATCCATATATGGATAAAAAAATGGGTGTTCCTACACATACAGCAAATAGACTGCAGCGCTGGGGAATTATCCTACTGAACTATAATTATAAAATGGAGTTTCTACCATCCAAAAAATTAAGTCATGCTGACGGATTGTTTAGACTATTACCAAGATTCTGTGTACCATTTGAAGACACAGTAATTGTGGCGATAAAGGCTGAAAATGAAAGTAATAATGTATTATACAATACTGTAAGAGAACTGCCCTTAACATTGGAGGAAATAAGATTTAAGTTGGAAAAAAACGACTTTATAATGAAGATGAAGATGCAGTTAAGATTTAAAGGAAAAAATATTACTGAAAATAATGCATTTTTATTATGTAATAATGTACTTATGTATGCAGAAAGAATTGTGATACCAACATCATTGCAAAAAATATGCTAAAAGAATTTCACATAGGACATCCAGGAATTTTTAGAATGAAATCCTTAATAAGGTGTTATACTTATTGACCAAAAATGGATCAAGATATCAAACATTTAATGAAATCATGCAGAGATTGTGCTCTGGCAGCAAAGTCACCACCTATCAAAATTCAACCATGACCGAAAACTGATATGCCATGGTCCAGAATGCATATAGACTTTGCAGGACTGTTAAACAGAGCATACTGTCTAGTGGTAGTCAATAGTTACACTAAATGGCCAGAAATATTAAAATGTAGAAGACCGACTACCATGGTAATGATAAATTTCCTACACATGATTTTTGCGAGGTTTGGTGTTCTTGATGCTATTGTTTCAGATAACTGGACTCAATTCATGTCTAGTGAATTTAAGTTTTTTTCCAAATCATTAGCAACAGAAGATATTACAACTTCCCCAAGATCAAATGGATAAATGGAACGGTATGTCAATACATTTAAAAGGGCAATGAAACAGGGAGAGGAGTCAAATGAAGTAAAGATTCAACTATTTCTGAGTGTTTACAGCATAACGGCAAACCTGAACACTGTGTCTGGAATGTCGCCTGCAGAGTTGATGTTTGCCAGAAAGATTAAGTCTGTTTCAATAAGTTATTACCAGAACACAAGGCAAGAACATCAAGAAATAACAAGTAGGTACTTCAAACCTGGAGGTATTTTTTAAGATGTATCGGTGCAGAAAGGAATTCTGGGAAGATGGTGTTATAAAAAAACAGATTGTCAAAATGACATACACGGTATAAGGACAAAGATGGGAACATCAGTGACACCATAATCAATTAAAACATAGATTCACTGATTTAAAAAGTTCCCAAAAAGAGGAACAAATTTGAAATTCTGTATGATATATTTAATGTACCTATGCCATCAGAAATTGTTGAACCAAGGGTTTATGGCAAAAGAAAAAGAATACCAACAGAATTTCTAACTATTGAACCAAAGCTGAAGAAGTATAGACTCTAGGGGAAGTCATCTCAAAGGGAGATATGAAGTGTTACTGCTGACACTGGATTTTAAACACAGATTACCAGAATGCAAACACAGGTGATCCCATTTTGAATAAGTAGATCACGTGATGATAAAGGAAACGTATATATGGGAATTAGCATGGCATCTAAGTGATTACTATACAGATTACTATTCGGATCACTATTCAGTGGTTACTTTTTGAGCAAGTACCATTAGTGCGAAGGCGTCTGACACCAGTATTGTTCAACAGCATTACTATAGTTGTTACTGCGATTACAAAGTCTCTACTACAAAGAGCATTACAAAAGTGACAACAAGTATTTGTTGACATCACAAAAGTGGCAACAAGTGTTCGTTGATATCCAAAAGTATGTTAATCTTTAATTTGGTTTCATATAGTGCAAAGGCTTTAGTGATCTTTGATCTTTCATTCTCTTCATAAAACAAAGTAAATATAACTATGAATTTGGATGTACCATACCACCGCAATGGTGTATAATAGCATCAGAATTGTTTCCTATTATCCAAGCCTACATATTGGTGATTATCGTTCAATGTGAGATAATTTAACTGAAGATTCACAGTTCAGTAGTGATAGGTAATGTTATGTAACCTGAAGGGAACAGAAACCTCTAAGGACTAAAGAATTGTTATCAGTTATATTTGTAACATCAAATGGATATGATTTTCAATAAGCAAATGAAAATTAAGATTTTTTTTTTTATTTATTGTACTTGTTATTGAAGTTGGCTTATCTCCATCCCGATAAAACTGTTACTTGATGCTTTTTGAGATTAATTAAAAAAAGAAAAAGGCTGTTTTCACTCACTCCTTTTTCAAGATATATGAAAATTATATAGTAACTTATTCTGTGATTTCTACTAAATCAACAGTTATCTAAACTACTCTTGATTATCTTAAATCTTTTAGTTCTTTTGTTTGATCTGAAGTATAGCAATATCTAATATGCAACATTTTATTTTCAATCTTGAAGCATTTTTGAATTGCTGAAAAATTCTTCACTAAAAAAAATAAATGGTTAAATACAAACTATTCTTTTCAGCAAACTTAAATGAATAAATCTTTCATTTTCTTTTTCTTGCACTCTAAACAACAGTGGATTAAAAGAAATCTTATTCTGTACCAAATGTCAGCATTTTGTGAATTCATTACAAAATTCAAAACTAACAGAGCTAACAAATAATTTTAGATCAGGGCAAAGGGAAAATTTCTTTCAAATAGTCAGTTCTGTAGTTCTGCTATTCTGACTTCTTAGAATGTTAACACCTCTCATAATGCTGATAGCAGTTATCCATGCAGAAATTGGAATTGACAAGCTGAGTTCAAATTTCAGTATAGTCTGTTGAATTCACTTCACACTAATAAATATAGGAAAAACATGAATCCATTTCTTCTACTTGCATCTGTGAATTAAATAGCTGGGTTGATGACTGGACTCTTCAGCTTTGGGTGGCATCTAGCCTAAGAGAAGGAAAGCCTGGTTGTTTTGATACATAAAAAATTTGTAATGCACCTGATCATTTAAGTTTAATATCTTCTTTTCTTGAATCAATATTATTAGTGTATGAAAATAGCCTCTATTAGCCCAGCAATTTTAATCTGCTACAAAAATATACACTACATCTATGTCACTGTTTTTCTTGCATGATAGCTTTAATTGTACAATTGATTCTTATGATCCATTATGATCCATTGAAGCATATACAATGATATTTACTCAACACTGAATATTATTTTCTAAGTCTTATAATTTTTATTTGTTTGGCAATTCAAAGAAGATAGATATTCTCCCATTACAGATTTTAACACTATCCTGCATAGTGGCTTTATGTAACATTTGCTAAGAACTTAACCCAGCATATTATTATAGTAGTAAGTGAATGGTTCTTTTCTATATCACAGTAATCTTCATTGTCAACAGCTTATTTTAATTAGTTTTATTAGTTATGAAAGTTAAGTCAGTGTTATTAATCTTGAACAGAAGCTTTCTAGTTTAAGCAATCAAAATAATTTAATTCAAGCCAAAAAACTTTTTCATTAAAATTGTGAGACTAAATTATTGCATTAAGAAATATATTGTTTCATATTTGCTTGTTTTATTAACTAAGAACATCTAACAGCTTTCCCTTCTGATATTTTTTTTGTTTTGTTTAGACAGTTTATAAAATTTATTTTCTTTGTTGAAATAACACTTGATTTTATTTATTTACTAATGTGTTCATTTGTACTATTGACTAATAGTGACAATTTTATATTAAGTATTATAAAATATATTTATTTCTGTGTTTTGCCATCCACCTTTCATTTTTTTGCTTGAACTTTTTGCTGATGCATGTGTCTCTTTTATGAATTTGAAGTTGTGTAATCATAAAACACTGTTCCAAAGTAGATTTCCATAAAAAAATAGACAAATGACATTTGGGACAAATTTTCTCATATCTATGTTAAGATAAAATTAACTTTGATCATAGATTCAAAGCTTCTAAATTCTCACATAGAAATGTTTTTAAAAAAATAGTTGTATAGTTTACTTGGAATTTTGGGAAATTGTAATAAAATTTAAAAAACATGCAGATTAAAGTGTAAAGTTATTTATATAACTTCCAGTTAAGTTTTTAAAAATTCTTGAAATTAATTTTGTTATACCAAATATTCAATTAATTAGATTTCAAATGTCTACCAAAATATTAATGCACAATATTACATATATAATTTATTGAAATGACAGTTGTGCATTTTGAAATATAACTAAGTGTAGTACAATTTACAATAATTCAAAAAAGTTCTTTTTCTTTTATAAATTTGTGATATTGTTTTCAATCATCTCTGACAGATAACTGTAGTGTGTGTGTGTTTCTCTTTCTCTCTCTCTCTCTTCAGTACTAACCACTCAGTCCTGTTATGGTAAAGATCAGACAATAATAATGATTCTTCTAATGACCTAATTCAGTGGAATTGCTGCCATCTTGACTTACAAATAAGAATAGCAACTGGAACAGAATGTTTTAATAAAATTGAAAAAAACATTAGCTTAAAATGTTTCTTAAATATTGTTCAGATGTCTAAACTTTCCTTTTGGGGACTAGATTTCTCTTGTAAACTATTGATGCAGCAACAAATGGAAGCAGACTAATTCGATTTAGCAACAGTGAAAATGTAAATCAATTTTCTGCAGAAAATTTAGAAAAATGACAATTTTATGTAACTTTTGAACTGACTATGTATACACCTTTATGCTCGTGAAAAGATTTATTTGAAAAAGTGGAAGGGAAAACCCCAAATCTCTAGAAATTGTACACTTTTTGTTAGGTTTTTCTCTGGTGTAATGAAAGCACTAACATTTGTTTATATGTGACATCATTATTTTCAATAGGAAGCAACAAGAATTCCTCAACCAAAAAATACAATACGATTGGTGTGCATACTCACCGCCAACAACAACCACAACCACCAGGGCCTGCATTATGGAGAAGAGGAAGCCAAGATGGTAGTCTGATACTAGCACATTACTTCACTCTGCATGTTACTCATGGTTTTTCTGATGATTAGTCTTTTTTAACTTAATAAGTGCCTTGTTTTATTTTTTATCTCATTTGTTTGCTGCATGCTTTTTGTACTAATTTCATAGTCTGCCTTGGACACAGTTCCTCTAGCATCTAGTTCTTGGAAACATATTGATGTTGCATTTTGTCCTAACACTAACTCTCCCAAATCATCTCATTGTTTTCTTTATTACAATATCCTGGTTGAATGTAACCCTCAGGCAGCAACAATGTTCATTATCATCTCCATCTATTCAATCATGGTTTTAGCTTTGGACCAGATTGTAGTAATTGTCTAAGAGATATTGTTAGGATTATTTTCCATCAAAATTATATTTAGAGACCTTACTTTGTCTTGAAAACTGATGGCAGGATTTTAAAACTAAGCTAAATTTGAAAGATCAAAGTCTATAGTCTGACATATCATTATTAGCTGAATTTTGATCTGAAATTTTTACCACTGAATGAACTATATTGACAATGAAGAAGACTATGTTGAAAAATCTTTGTTGTGTAAAGTTTTTTTATTTTTTATCACTGAGCTGCAAACTTTTCAATGTACTTGGGTACTTCAAAAGATTACTATCCTGATTCTGCAATCCTTTGAACTTTGTGTGTGTATTAAGCACAACATAAATTTTTGCTTAGTGTTTCATTGTGAGTGAGATTACACCTTGGCTCTTGATAGAATTAAAGACCGAAAGTGATCTAAAGTTGGTGCTGAATGCAAGTGGTTTGTTTTAAATTTATAAATCTACAATACCTCTTGACTTACAAAAAAACTGTATTTATAAAGTTAATTATTGGATACACAGCCTTACTAGTTTTATTGAATTATCTTTGTCATGGCTTGGTTACATTAATAATTAAGATTACTAATTTTGAATATCAGATCACTTTTCTACTTGGTGTTATTGCTAACCTACTCAGATAATCCAAAGAAGATGACATCTATCGCATTTCTGTTACTATTATTGTTCTTACTTAATTCAAGTAACTCTCTTGTCATGTTCAGGTTTATCTCTGTAAAGTGATTACACTTATTTTGTTTGGAATCTGAAAGTTTGCATGTTTCATTCTTACTATTCGGATAAGAATTTTTGAAATCCGCTAAAATTTCTCACTTAGATGTTAAACTCATAACATTCATTTTTTTTTTTATCTTAACTATTAAGGCTTTTGCTTTGGCAGTGAGCAACATAAATAGAACTAATTTCATCTATATTAAGACCTGGGCAATGGTTATGCTTTCAATTCAACTTTATCTTTTAAATGTCACTTTTTTTTTTTTTCTTTTTTTTTTCAGTATTTTTTAAAAAGAACTTCAGAAACATTAATAATTTTAAATATTTTGTTTACATTCATTTTTGTATATTTGTCTAAGCTATATGATAATGAATTTTATTTAACATTTAACATATGAATTGTCTTGGGATTTTATTCAGGTTTTATCTGTAAGAATTATATCCTTTCTTTTGTATTTTAAAAAGTTATAATTTATGATGGACATGGTTTATCTGACTTTTTTATTTTTTATTTACTTTTGCAAAGAAATGGTAAGACTGAAATACACTAACTTCATTTGCAATGCATACTTCAGTCAGCTTATTTCCTTGTTTTCACTCTGGTCATAAAGTGTATACTGTGCTGTATAAATTATAAAATTAGTTTGGTGCAAAATGAATGTTCTTACAATTCAGAACAAGAGATGAAAAATTTAAATGCCAAATTGTGCACTATATAATCACTTTTATGGCTAAATGTAGTAGTGTAACAGGGTGCTGGACCTGATTCGATGTTTAATTGCATGAGAAAGCCGAATAGTGATTTGAAGTGATTAGGAATAAATTCTGAAAATTCCCTGAGGGATATCTAAAAGAATTAGGAGGGAAATGGGGGTGGGGAGAAATGGAGAATTAAAATTACTGCAAATATATAAAAATTAAGTAGATGAGGGAATCAAAGAGAGTTGAGCCCTGAACAAAATTTCACCAGAAACATCTCGGAACAATTCCCATCTCACAAAGATGAACACACAAGCAACTTGTGGGTGAAATAGACGCAAATTAATGTTATTGCTGATTTACTCCTAGACGAGTATGTCTACTACTACAAAATGCTCAAATCACCATTCTGTTATCTAGATGTGCAGAAAACACATGCTTGTGTAATATTCTCCTGTCAATAAACAATTGTTAGATTTTCTGAAGTGGTTGTTTGTGTTGAAGAGATCTTTTGCCTAGCTTCAACATTGATGGCTAGTTTTTAGGATCATGCAAGAAACAATTTACTATGCTCCCTGGTGGGGGGGAGTTAATAACACCTCTATGGAAGTCACAGAGGACCACTAGGCAATTGCTATCAAAAACTGGATTAATTTCAGAGAGTGTGAGACATACCGGAACAGCCGACAAAGACACATACCTATATTTGGCTTGCCGGACACACTGCATGAGAAATCATCTGTGTATGATTGCCTGGTTCACACTTGACAACCAGTGAGTGTTTGGTTAATATCTGTTTGTATGATTTTGGTGACTGGAAGTGACTTGGTCACAATTGAATCTGTGAGCAGGCTTCAGATTCACTTACAAAATCGTGTATATTAGTTTAGAAGCTTGCCTTTGGGAATATTTTTCTTTTTCTATTGTTATTTTTGGTCAGATTTTATAATAAGGAAAATATTTTCCTAATATGTATATTCTGGAATATTTTAATTTTATCTTTGTTCTGTTAGACTGTTCAAAAAATATTGATCAATATAAATCCATGAAATGCATTGATTTATTTATAGATCTGATCTGCTAAGAGTATTATGCTCACATAAAAATGAATTCCTGAAGACTTCCTTTTTCAGTGCTCCAAAACTATATCACTATTATTTTCATCATTAGTAAAAGTTTGTCAGTGCTTTTTGGAGATCTTAATTAAACTGACTTTTTATTTACATTATTTACGTTGTCACTGGATATAACCAACACTTTTATGTCTTTTATCCACTGGACTTCCTTAAGCTAGACCATAAAAATCTCTTAAGCCAGCCAAGCATAGAAATGAATATAATATGGGAACCGGTAATACTAGAGAATAACAACAACAAAATTGCAATATGAGTTCTAGTAAAAAAATTGTTACTGAGTCATTAGGTTTATAAATCACAAAAATTCATATGCTGATGTCCTCAATTACACATGGCGGCCCAGTGGATAAAATTGTTGGTTGAATCCAGTGACTTGACCCAAAGAGTTGTGAGTTCAGTACCTGGTTACTGCAGTAGTGAACAAAAACTTAGAGAGTTGAGTTAAATGGAGATAACCGAGACATCTGGAAGAAGCATGGCACATGAAACTAGAACAATCTACCCTGATGGACAAAATAATGGGTTCAGTTTGAAATTCCAATCACCTGAAGAAGGCCGGGGCATACAACATTTGAAATATCATTAATATGACAATAAAAATGAGGACAACAGTCTGAACAATGTAAAAAAATTACAATACCTCCTCAGAAATACAGATAAGCTGAATTTTATTTTGAAATCTGCTATAACTGGGAATCAAATAATGTTTAGGAAAAAAAAAAAGAAAAAGAAAAGCGAATTACCCGCTTTTTGCTTTACTTCATTTCCAATTTAATAATAATTTATTGTAGGGTGAGATATAACATTAATTTCAGTGATAATATAAACTATCAAAAACACTTTAGTTTTTTTTGTACTTTTAGCTTATATTGCAAGGCTTTTAAAATCCTTTTGTGCAGCTAGCCCAACAAGACCTACTATTTGTTTCTCCTATGTTTTATTTTTTCTTCATGTCACAGGTGATTGTGTCTCTCCACAGATTCTTTTCCTTTATTATCTGTAAATTGCTCTGACTTCTTGGGGAAACATGCTAGAGTTCTTTCTCATTGCCTTCTCAGCAGGTCTGAATTCAGAGTTGTTCTTCACTTAGGCTTGCTACCACACAGGGACAGAGCGTCCAGATTTCCCTGTTATTTAATCTATACCTGTGGAAAGAAAACTGGATTTATGCCTTCCCCATGCAATAAACTATGCCAGAATTTGAACTTTGCTTGCTAGTTCCTTTTTCTGTGCTGATAAATTTTATGGTACATGCACTTCATTGTTTTTTTTAAATATAACATTCATTATGCTTTTACCTATTCAATTTATAATTTGGAATTTAAATCAAACCAGTATTTCTTTAAAGAACCTTTTATTTTTTTATTTACTTTTTATCTTTGAAGAATCTGTTGTTTTTTGTTAATGTCTATTTTATATCTTTTTTCCTTGTCCCTGTAAGTACTATTGAAAAACTAAACAAAATACTACAATTGTATTTGTTGAATTTTCTTGTTATAACATCTCTGTATATAAATATAAATGTTTTGCAGTGTTTAAAATCTTTTTAATGAACTTAACTGTACATACACTCATTATCATTAAAATAAATATTTCCCATAATACTTTATACTGAACATCAGCAATGTTAATTTCAGAAGAAATCTTTGTATGTCAGTACTTGAAGCTATATCATGTTATTTACTGCAAATAACAAACTCTGTCCCTTCAGTTCTGCACATACACATTGGCACCAATGAATTAAATGCCTTTGTTTTCAACTTGGTCATTTTTGCTGCTTTACAGATGATTCGGCTTTATTGAAACAAAGAGAAAAAATTTTGGATAAAAAGAATAAAGTATCAACTGCATCATCATCACCACCTCCAGTTCCAGATGCTAATTTTCTAAATAACATTCTTAATGCCAGTGCTGCTATTAAAGCCCGGGCTGATAAGAGGCCCTTCAGTGCAGGCAGCCGCATCGCAGGATCTGCTCACGCAGCAAACTCTTTCACTATGGAACACGCTGCTGTCAAGAAGAGTCTAGCCAAAGTGGAAACACCTCAGGCTAATATTGGACCTTGTAAAACTAACATTAATAAAGTTAACAGACCTAAAGATTTCTCAGAGGACTCCAACCTAAATCAAAGTAACATTGATAAAATAAATGCTAACATCAGTCATAATAAAGCTTTCTCAAGTGTCAGCAAAATGAGTAAAACATCAGCCAATTTTAGCTCTACATCAAAAGGTTTTGCCACAGTTGGCAACAAAGAGGATTTAACCAAAATCAGTAATGTCAGTAAAGATTATTCAGTCAACTCTAGTGATCCAGAGTTCAATTCTCTTAGCAGTCAATCAGCCAAGTTTACAACTTATTCCAATTCTCCAGAAATTTCTATATATAATAATATAGATCAGTCAACTTATATCAGAAGCCCAATCTATAACAACAAGGCAGAAGAGCCCTCTATGTCCAAAGCAGCTAACACCAATCTTGATAACATTCCCAAATGTAAAACAATTCAATATAGCAATATAAAGTCTGAGTCTCAAGCCACATATGGAAATGTTCAAGAATCTGGTCGCTGGATTACAAACCTCAAGAAAAAGGGTATTTTATTGTTTTTGCTGTTGTCCTTTTCCTTTTTGTAAATCACTTGTGATTGTAGTTAACCCCACACTTGCAAACAACCTCATTTGCTAAAAAGTAATATGGTACTCTTTGTAATTTGATCTGTATTGATTTTTTTTGTCATGAAAGTTAATGTGAATATTTTATATTTTAATATTAATTTTGAAAACAAAAACCTGTAAATAATGTTGCCAGAAAGGTTGTACATAGTGATTGTTGTCCATGTATGTTGTTATCTATCAGACTATTTCACATCTCACCTGTGCAGTGTTCACCAACAAGCTTGGTTCAGTCTATCATTACAAAATTCTCTTTTTACTAATAAATCATCTACTTATCATTGATTTCTAAACTCTTTCTTGGTGATTGTATATAAGAATAATGTCTATTGTGTTTTGCTGAATAACAGATGAAAATATCAGAGACTTTAATTTATTATGATGCGTCACTTAAACTACCTAGTTTTCTTTGCCTAGACATTTTGAAAAAAATTATTTAAACAGAAATCTTAGACTTGGTAATATTGTTGCTAATTTCCATTGCATTTTATGGCCTACTACTGTTGCTTGTATTTGAACACTTCTTTCTATTGAGTCTAATTAGAACTTTGTTTTATGTCTTTATATGAATTGATATGGATCTTAATCTACATCAGTAGATGTGCATATTGCCCTCGGAGCATCACTGAAAATAACAGGCCTGTTATTGGGCTTGAACTGTGAGGTCAACTTCATTTGTTGCTATGCTCATATATATACATTTTATTTTTTAGTAGGATTGCAAAATTTATTTTGTATATGAAAAAATGAAGACATGCTTTATTTTTACAGAGTTATAGAAAATACTTAGCCTTAAGAGGCTCACAGAATACATCTCAAAACATTTTAAGGATATTTCTAAAAGCTGTGACAATAAAGATAAAATAAACAGGTATCCCCCATCTACAATTACTTCTTTTTTTAGCACACTGAAATTCAAGATACTTGTCAAAATATTGTCTCCTAGAAAGGTTTGCTTTGTTTTCTTGTTACTGCATAAGTAAACAAAGTTTATAATTTAATGTTGACAAATAAAATAATTATACAGGTATGACCCTAGTTTTCCAGGACCATGCTGGATTATCTATGTTACCGGTTCAAAAGGCTATATAAAATGTATCTTTGATCCACTAATTTTGCTCATCTCATATCTTTAGATCATGAGGGAGGTTGGAAATCTAAATTAAACAAATATACTTGGTCTTCATAAAGTGCAGAATTCTTTGGTCTTGTGTTTGGAGAACAGATTTACAGTTATGTGTACTGTATACACAGCTGTTCAGCTGTAGGATTAATAGAACAGTTGTTTGGAATTTTTAAAAATTGTCTTCTGGTTGACCTACAGATATGAAATGTGTTCATAATAGCTTCTAAGACTGGACACATGCATTTTCAAGCCACTCGTACATTTGGCTTAGTTTTCCTGTTTGCTTTGAGTTCTTTAACAATCTAAAAAATATCTGCAATCGTGTCACTGACAAACAATTGCCTAGAGAATTGTTGACTCATGATATATAGTGTAAAAAGAAAGGGATGGAGGAAATGTTATAGTCATAACATGTTGGTTTTGTGAATAGTTGTATATATTCATCCATGAGTCAGTGACAGCTGTTATTGTTGACTGTGCAAAGAAAACAAGGAAAAGTGTTGGATCATTTTTTTTTTTTTTTCTATTTTTTCCAAATATCACTCAAAATTTGTATTTTTCTTTCTTTTTTTTTTTCACTTGTCTTGTGCTAGAGTACAACATAACTTGCTGGGATGAGAGGCATGAGGTAAACATAACTATTCAGTAAGCTGCTTAATTTATATTGGTTTTGCACACTGATGTAGTTAAAGGAAATTTCTGTTCTTGAGGCTTAGTGTCAACAAGACTCCTCACAGCTCAAAAACTTGTCAAAAAATGATCTCAGTAAATGCTGGCAGTTCTACAATATTAGTATTGATTCCTATTTCTCTAAGCACTTTTTCATTTATTATTATTATTTCTTTGAATGTAACTTGTGCATACAATTGAAGTCAGATTCAAAAACTGGTTTCAAGTTGGTGTCCATTTACCTAAAACCTTTCTTTCCAAGATACAAGTTTCTTCCATCATAACATTTTCTTACCACAGTTTATATAAAATAATTCTTAATTTACTCAATTGCAATGCAGTGAACAACTCATCTTTCCAGTTATTTGAAACAACTTTGCATGCTCCACAAGTGTTTTTTACTAAGATTATGCTGACAAAATGATACCAAAGCACCCAGTGATGGTCACTTTCTACATTGGTGTATTAGTAGGCACTCTCCCACAAGTGGGTATGGCTTAGTAGTACACTATTTCATGCATCCACCTCATATAAGTATATATTTTTGTATGTCTACATGTCTTGGTATATATTCTGTCTTAATTTTCTTTTCTTATTTACCTATTTTTTTTATATCAGTATAAATGAAAAATATCAGCTACTAATTAATATCAAGTTATATGCAATTAAATTTCATTAATTCAAGTAAAAAAAAATAAAAAATAAGAAACCAATTTGTGGCTTTAAACTATTGTATCAGAACAGTGCCTTTAAATAAGTTAGATTATTTTAATGCTAATAAAAATTTAAATCAGAATTTCATCTGCTGGATTATTTTTATCTAGGTTTGATGAAATCTAAAAATTGTTGCTCAGTTTTTATATTTGCTTAATTGATTTGTCTATTCATTTCTTTTATATTCATAGAAATATATTTTGTTCTCTATGCTGTACTCTGGGTTGGTACCTTTCCATTGCTGTTTAGATGTACCAATCACAAATATTAGAAATCTTTTAAAATTATGTGTCTGCTTTGATCTATTAACATACCCCTAATTATTTGAAATTTTGCATGCAAGTTTGGTGTTTTCACAAAATTGGTGTAAACAAAGTTTACAAGATATATTTATATGAGCAATATATTTTCTGAATTTCATTCTATTTATCCTTAGCAAAAATGTCAATGGGGTTTATTAAGCTTTATTTATCATGCAAAGAAAGGAAGTACAAAAAAATTATTTTTTTATAAACAATCCAAAGAATGTAGTCTAAGGAAATAGATTTGATTATCATACTATCCTATACACCTGAAAAATATTTTTTCATTTTAAATATAATATAGGTTCCTTTACAAGCTATAATATTCATCATTTCACTTGTTGATTTTGTTAACATTTCTACTGTTTTGACTTCATACAGCAGTTTTCATTACTTCTCAAAGGTCTTTGCTTGAATATTGTTTTCTGTTCTTATATATATCACTTTTAATGATGGACCACAAATTTTCTATTGAATAGATTGAGAGACCATGAGCTATTCCATTAATTTGGTGTCTTTGAAACATTTTGACAAGGTTTAAAGCAATTAGGATTTTAACACCTTAATATTAATGTAATAAGAGTTATGTAGTGTCCTGATCAATTGTGTATTTTATTATTACCAGTCTATTCAGCCATTTCAAATTGTCCCTGTGTAAATTTCAGATAGTTAAATTTAAAAAGAGAAGAGGTATTGCATTACAAGATGTTTCAATATAGCACCATTGATCTTGAGGTTGGTGCTAAGTACTGTTTTGTTGCAAGATATGTCTGTTCAAAGGACAATGTTGGTGTATATCAATGATATATTTTTTAATGTAACTATCCTGCCAGTGCCAATAATTTAACACCAAGTGTTAAATTTTGAACTAAGGACTAAGGATTTTCATTTCCAACATAATTTGTCATTCTACCTTCAGACTTTCAAATCAGGCACTTGAGTACCACTTTACAATCTCTAAGTGCAAGGTTTGAAAATCTGGAGGCAGAATGAGAAATTACATTAGAAATGAGGACACAAGGTTGTGGAAATTCTTGATATTAAAAGACTTTTTTTTCATTTGTAGAAAACTTGTACCTTTTGCAGAATATAAAACAGATTTATTGTAATAACAAAGTGATGACATGATGAAGTAAATGATACTATTCTCAAAAATAAGATACCCGTGGCCATCACCAGAGTGCAAAAAAATCACCCTACTCAAGGAAAGTGGTGTATAAATGAAAATGAAATCAATTTGTTGATCAATGCAATCTCCTTGGTTTTATTGGAAGTAAGTGTATCACTGACTGAAGATGTCCTGACTGCATCCAATGAACGATATGCAGTATATTAACATGGCAAATCTTCAACACTCTGATTGAACAGAATAAGGTTGTAAACTGTCTGCAAGTGTCTCAATATACTTTTAGTGCAATAATAAAGGTGTGTAATCCTTCTGCTAATGATAATGTTCAGATTGAACTTGACTAACTAGAGTACCATAGAGATTTCAACGAGGTGAATAAAGAAACTGAGCTTGTATCTGTGTGTGCTGCTGTTGTAAGAGACCTGCCACTTTATCAAATGGAAATTCATCAGTACCATGAACATCCAGGAGTTAAAATAGCACTGTATTTTATCATGTGTGTTTGCCCTTTCATATCAAGGATTGCCATTCAGTCCATGATCAGTTTATAGATTCAGCACTAATTTGGAGGTCAGCAGCCCTTTGTATAATAATTGATAAAATGCATTATGCTGTTAGGCATTACTTGATACTCACTGACTGCAGTCCTGCTTGTTTTTTAGTATGACAAGCTTTATTTTGGCAGGAATCTGCAAATATCATAGACCAACATTAATCTTTAATTTTTGAAATCCACATGGATAATAACATGGCATTACACAGCAAGTATTTTAAAAACTTTATGGCTGAATGGAGCATTTTAATATATTTCTGGTGTGTATATATATTTTGCTGGGAAATAAAATAGTGGAAAGAGGCCATAGAAGTATAAAGGATTGCTTTGAGGAAAAAGTTTTTTATGCTTGTGGTGGTGTAGAATTTAAGATTGACATATACAAGGTTCTACTGAAACATTGATGTAGTACCTTTATCTAGGCCTAAGGTAAGGAATGATGTTTATGAGATGATATTTGGGTAAAAATGTCTCAAAATCAATGCATATTGGAGTTTTAATTAAAGAAAGGTACCTGAGAGATAATGGAGTCCCTTATCATGTCATCTCTTATCAAATGTATTGGGGGACATCAACAACGCACTCTACACCTCACGATCATTTGTCTTAGATTCAGCTTGTAGTTTTGGGGTTAAACATAAACTCAATGGATTTTTGGTCTGTACAAAATGTTGCAAAAGAAAATCATGTTAGTCTTGCATTGCAATAAAGGTTATGCATTATTGTCTAATACCACTATATTTTGATTTGCAAGTTGACCAATCAGTATCCAATGTAAAAATGCATACATAGATAATAAAGCAATAGAAAAATCAACACTGATTAGCCTTCATAGTGTTGGAATTAATAACACTTTTATAGCTGCTGATGTTGACTTTCATCTTCATTATGCTATTCCAAAATCTCTCAAGTAATGCAGCTTGATATGGTAGCTATCATTAGAGAGGTAGCAATAATAGTAGATATTTTAATTTTAATAAGTGACAAACATTTTAAAAATGTCCTAGCTTCTTTTTTTCTTTTTTTTTTTTCAGGTCTTAAAAGGAAAAATAAATATTTAAAAAAAAAAAAATTAAGAAACAAACTATATGTTTGTATGTTTAATTATAATTAATTAATTTTAACAAAATTGTAGAGATAAATTTTGAAAGAATTTTTTTTTAAAATTGAGAAAAAAATCAGATTATTAATTTATTTATTATTGGAAATTACATAAAAAAACATATTCCATTTCAAATTCGGAATTCCATGATTCTGTGATCACAGAAAATTGGTCCTTCTAGGTGTGCAGCCAATCCTTTTTAAAGCTAAAGAAATCAGTGAAAACAGGCCAGCAAATAGAACTTTTGAAACTTTATTCTAT